>JANRGW010033845.1:0-44834 GCA_024733675.1 Psilopsiagon aymara
ACATGGTGACAGGCTGCCTCTGCACCTCTGAGATTTCCTTCTTGAAGAAGGTCCAGCCTTCCTGGACCCCTTTGCCCTTCAGGACTACCTCCCAACGGACTCTGTTTATGAGCAAATCATCTTGAGGCACATACAGGACAAGTAGGGAATCAGGCTTAGTCAGCATGGGTTTACGAAAGGTAGGTGCTGCGTGACTAACATGATCTCCTCCTATGAAAAGGTGACACAACTAGTGGATAAGAGAAGGACTGAGGATGTTGTCTACCTGGATTTTAATAAAGCCTTTGACACTATTTGCCACAGCATTCTCCTGGAGAAACTGGCTGCTCCTGGCTTGGATGGGTGTATGCTTTGATGGGTAAAAAGCTGGCTGGATGGCCAAGGCCAGAGGGTGTTGGTGAATGAAGTGAAATCCAGTTGGCAGCTGGTCACAAGTGGTGTTCTCCAGGGCTCAGAACTGGGCCAGTTCTGTTTAATGTCTTTATCAATGATTTGGATGAGGGTACTGAGTGCACAGTCAGCAAGCTTGCAGTTAACATCAAGTTGCCTGGGAATGTTGATCTGCTGGGGGGTAGGAAGGCTCTGCAGAGGGATCTGGACAGGCTGGATTGGTGGGCCAAGGCCAATTACATGAGTTTAATGAGGCAAAGTGCTGGGTCCTGCATTTGGGTCACAACCACGGCATGCAACACTACAGGCTGGGGGAAGAGTGGCTAGAAAACTGCCCAGTGGAAAAGGACCTGGGGGTGCTGGTTGATGGCATCTGCAATGAGCCATTTTATGCCCAGGCAGCCAGGAAGGGCGACAGCATCTTGGCCTGTATCAGAAATAGCACAGCCAGTAGGACCAGGGCAGTGATCATCCCCTTGTACTCAGCACTGCTGAGGGCGGACCTTGGATCCTGTGTTTAGTTCTGGACCCCTCACTAGCAGAAAGACATTGAGGCATTGGAGTGGGTGCTGAGAAGGGCAACAAAGCTGGTGAAGAGTGAAGAGCACAAGTCTTATGAAGAGCAATTGAGGGAACTGGGGATGTTAAGCCTGGAGAAAAGGAGGTTGAGGGGAGATCTTATTGCTCTTTACAACTACCTGAAAGGAGGATATAGTAAGGTGGGTGCTGGTCTCTTCTCCCAACTAAGAATAGGTAGGACGAGAGGGAATGGTCTCAAGTTGCATCATGGTTCACATGTTGCAGATAGAGCTCCTGTGACTGAAGGTTTTCCCAAAATTCAGGTAAGAATGACAGTTCTTACTTCCTCATCAAAATTCAGGTAAGAATGACAGATCTTACTTCCTCATCAAAGTGAAGTGCATTTAATCTACCACAGACAGACCCTATTTTATTTAATCTGACATGACAGATGACTTCTCAGTCATCTTGTTCTCACTTGTGGTCAGAACTGCTCCTCAAGCTGACTTACTGTGCTTTCAATAATGTTTACTTTTCCTTCAGTTCTCTAAGTGGGAAAAGCATCCCAAAATAATGGGAGAACAACTTACTAGTCACATATTTTGTCCTTTGTTAGCCCTTTTTCTGATGAGTCATCCTGTGGAATGGTGACTGCAAATGCAGATGAGAAAGAAGAAGGTGAGGCTACACCAGGAACACTTCAGTCATGATACTTTTATCTGGCACTGTGGTCAAAGGTGAAAAGATTATCTACGATTGTATTGATGGTATAGGTAATTAAGAAATCAGCTGCGGTGTATTCCAGCATATATTAGTCACCTAAATTCATAATTAGACAGTAATTAAAAAAGCAAGGTGAATTAACCTGGAATGAGACTGAAACTTGATAGAGCAAGTCTTTTCTGAAGTCTGGGACAAGGTGGCTGGGGAATGGCAGATAGAGAACAATTTACTTCTATAAATATCTTCCAGCCCAACAGTGTGGTCAGCGAAAAAAGAGCCTTGCATTATAGATTCCTTCTTTCCTGAAATTTTTATTCTCTATTTTACTCCATTCACTAAATCTGTCTCATTTTGTTAGATATTTTGTAGCATTTATTCCACAAGGAAAACCTCACCTCTGTGTTCTGACAAGAACATTATGAGTGCCTGTGTGTAAGCCAGTCACCTGTCTGCGAGCAAGTAACAATGGTCTGCTTGTCCAATGCAATTACTGAAGTTCACCTCAGTTTTATCTGCTCCTCTCCCTAAGCTGTCTCTTGCCTTGGAAGCAGTAATGGAAACCCCCAGAGGCTACCACACACCTGGGTAGCTTATACTCAAGTTTTTGTCTACTGTTCTTCCAAATGACAGAGGATAGGGGCATCTTGTCATGTAGAAATATTACCCTGAGAAACTACATCTTGCTCACCTGTAAAGCTGAATAGTACTGTTCTGCCTTCCTCCCTTGGCAATTTCAGAAGGATTCCTGATGTACAAACATCTGCCCACTGCCACAGGGCAGAATAATTTCAAGCTAACTTGAAGCACCAAGTTATCTCAGAAAATATTTGGCACATTGTAGCAGGCTATGTTACGATCGATCTCCTGAGAGTGCACATGTTTAACAAATATTCATTTGTTAATGGACAGTTTTGCCACTACTTTCAATTTATTTTTTCCTCCAAAGGATTATTGATGATTTTGGTATGCATGGTATGCTAGGTTATAACAACATATGTATTATTTTCTCATTACCTTCCCCTTCCAAAACATTTGAAGCTGATTGCCAATTTCCATAACAACCTTTTAAACATTATAGAGTTTCTTGAGAAGTTAGTAGGGCTGAAGATTATGGAAACTTGCAGCTTCTTCCAAGATGAATAGTAAAGCAGTTATTTTGAAATCCAGTTGTGCTTCTGCCTTGCTTATCTCTCACAGGGAAAAAAGCCCCTGACCCTCTATGGGGATCCTCTTCAAAGAAAGTGGAACATGAACCACAAACAAAATTGTAGCCTTCATTAAATTATTAAAATAGTCTGCTGCTCTCTGGCAGTAGGATCAGAAAACTTCATTCAAACTCCATATTTTATCGTTCCAGGCTTTCTGTCCCTTGCTACAAAATATGTAGCTGACAAAATTCAATATAGCCTCTGAAAGGACTCCTGAGCACTGCTGCTATAGTTGAATTGTGTTCTTTGATTGCTTTGGAGATGACGTAAAAGGAGGAGCAGGGATAATATTTGAAAAATTACTAAAACAAAGTCAAAGGTTGCAATTTGAAATGAGAGTCTTTGTCTTTTTTCCAAACTGTTTTCAGTGTTTCCATCTTCCCTTTATAGTTTCTCAATGTACAGCAGATGTAATTTTCTTTAGGATCAAGACAATGGTCTCCTTATTATTTCATGGGAAATATTATTTATGCACTAGAGGTAGAAGGAATTCATTTGCACTGCAAGGATTTCTTCTGCAACACTGCAGAGCAAGAGCCATGGAAAACATCCAGGCCATGGACTACCTGCTTCTAGAATTTCAGTTCTCTTTAAAAAGAATTTACAGTATGATAAAATTAGACAAATACTAACCTTGTATTTAGGAATGTAGATCCGGGTGGGAACTCCTGGGTCATTGGAAGTGCTGAGGCCAAACAGCCAGACCACGTAACCTTCTCCAACAACTGACTGAGCTCTGTTTGAATCTAGCTTTTTTATTTTTTATTTTTTTTTTTTTTCTGTAGTTTTTATTTCTACTGCAAAGTTTTGCCAGGGTCTTACTGCTTTTGAGGTTAGAGAGATGATCCTGTATCCTAGCTGCCCTCTTTTATGTGTTCTTTTGAAACCTATTGCTAATTTATGCAGTTGTTTTTATGCTGCTTTTGTCTTTTTTTATGATTCCTTTATCTTTTCTCTTGTCCCACTGGTCACTATGTTTTCATAGACAGCATACCTCTCAGTCAGCAAGCTTACACACAAAAGGTCCTATCTGTTAAGCAGTATGTACACTGCTCTGTGGGATATCTGCTATGTGTTTCCCTCCCTTGTTCAAATTGGGGAACCTATTGCACCGCAATCTGAATTATATATTGGTAGTTCGTCATCATCCATGAGTCTCCATCCCTCTCAGGTTTTCCCCATCTTTGGTTATTCCCAATAGATATATTTATAGCAAGAACACTTGACCTGCCTGCATGTCCCTATGCTCGATACAAATGACTTTCATCTCGTATGTCTCATTCTGGTTTTCAAGGTGATTCAGCTCTCTTTGAATAACAATATGATCTTCCTCAGTTTGACGCCTTTATTTTTAATGGTGCAATCACATTTTTGCACCAGGTGCATTAAAGAAAATATGAATCAAATTTATTCTATGATATAGTCCTGGGCAACTGCCTATTAATTATCCTTTGTCTCCAGGCTTCTAATTTCCCTGCAATTTCCCCTTTAGCCAGTTCTTCTTCTAATTTATAATCTTATATTAATCTCTAGTTTCTGATTTAACAATTCCTCTCTTATGCCACATCATAATAAATATTGTACCACTGTCCAGGTAGATTGAATCATCTGCTTCTCCTTAGCCTTAATAATTATTTACTTGCTTGGTCTTGCATGCTCCATGTTTAGTAAGCATGTGCAGCACTTGTCTCTACTTTCTTCTATGTCTTTAATTATGCTTTCCATCAAAGTTTGTTCTAAAAAGTTGTGTATAATTGTGGTCAGACTAACAATCCTTTATTTAACCACGTTATGTTTCTTCCTCCTTTGCTGTCCTCTGGCTGTATGACCTCTTTGACTATTTGACAATGAATTCTATGGAATACATCTGCAACTTCAGGAGACATTTCCCTTTGGGGCTTGGAGGTAACCCAGACTCCTGGAAGCTGGAATGCATGGAGGTGTTCAGCCTCCTTCCACTCTAATACAGTACTTTTTGTTCCTGTTTTTGTTTTGTTTAGCCACTCTTCCTTTACATGGCCACTCCATATTCCATCGTACTTCATATAACTGACATGAAAGCACTTTTGGGCTAAGTTGTTGCTATCTTTAATCTGTATCGTACTTCACCATGACTACAAAACCTGCCCGTACTTTCTTTATATGCCTAAGCATTATGTTGCTACCTTTTAGAATGTCCATGCACAATCTAATTCAGTTTGCCCTCTAACAAAATTATTCCAGTAAGGTTTTGACTTCTGTAACTTTCAGATTTTACCTTTTAAAATGCCTGGCAAAAGAAAGATTATGGTGTGAAAGCAACTGGTTTTTCTGGTTGAAAAGATGCCACATCAGATTACTGAGTTTTATCTGCTTGGATGCTGTGTTGGAAGTGGTAATCTGATGATGGTTTACCTTCCCTTTCTGAGTTTTTGGAGGATTCTTTGCAGGATTCATAGATGTTCTGAGAGCATTCTCCATCATTTTGCTTAAGGGATAGAGAGGAGGAAAACATAATAAGAAGGACTTTTTTTCCCCCTGGTGTAAATTGCAACACCAAATCCTTAAACTCTTAAACAATAAGGAAAAAAAGGTTTTTCTCCTTAATCAACTGCCCTGCTTGATAGATTTGTTACCATTTATATTCTGGTTCACCATACATTCAAATAACTTCCAGGGTAGCTGAATCCTGAAGTTTAATACCTAGTAAAGGATGAAAATAAATGGAAAATTTTTTTGTTAAATCTCAGCTAAAGCAAGCTCAATGGACTAGTCATTGTGGGGATGGAGAGAATAGGAGGAAGAAAGACAGGACAGTCCTAGGGCTACCTGATTATGTTTGGGTCAAAGATTTTAATTGGCCTTGATCCATCTTGCTTCATTGTGGGACCTTGAAGGCTTTATGAAATGGTGAGGTTTTTCCAGGATAAGAAAATTTCCTGCTCAGTTCCAATTAGCTTATTTGCACTCCTGTCCAAGCCTCATAATTAGCAGCAAGTTAATTTTGAGGCTACAGTCCTTGTTTATTATGCTTATTGCCTAAGAGCAAGATGGGCGTCATCATATTCTGACGTATGTGAACAATAACAGCAGTATCTCCACCAACTAACAAAAGAGGAAAAAAAGCTATCTTAGGTGTGGGGTTTTGGGGACTGCATATTCCGGGTTATAGTCTGATCGTAAACCTTCTCTATTAAGTGACCTGGAAAAAGAACTACTTTGAATGGGGCCCTGAGCAGCAGCAGGCCTTTGAACAAATTAAATAGCAAATAGCTCATGCAGTAGCACTTGAGACAGTCCAGGCAGGACAAGATGTGAAAATTGTGCTTTGCACCTCAGCCAGGGATAATGGCCCCACTAGAGCCTCTGGCAGAAAGTGCTGGAAGAGACCTTTAAGGTTTTGAAACTGGGGAGATAGGGGTTCTGAAGCCCATTATGCTCTAACTGAAAAGAAATATCAGCAGCATATGAAGGAATTCAAGTCACTTCAGAAGTAGTTGGTACTGAAACACAGCTCCTTTGGCAGCTTGTGCTTGGCTGGATGTTCAAAGGGAGGGTCTCCTCTACGCATTGTGCAGCTCATGCTACATGGAGTAAGTGGATTGCATTGATAACACAATGAGTTTGAATGGGAAACCCTAACTGCCTGGGAATTCTGGATGTGATCATGGACTAGCCAGAGGGCTGGAATTTGAGAGTATTGCCAGAGGAAGTGACTCGTGCTGAGGAGGCCTCTCTGTATAATAAATTACCAGAAGCCATACCATATGTCCTCTTTACAGATAGATCCTGTTGTATTGTGAGAAAATATCAAAAGTGGAAAGCTGCTGTGTGCTGAAGGAGAAGGTGAATTGAGTCAGTTTGCAGAGGTGAAAGCCATCTGGCTATCCTTAGACGTTGCTAAATGAGAAAAATTGATAGTACTTTATACATAAAGGTGAGCTATTTACAGCTTAGTGGGCCTGTGACACATCAGGACATTTAGGAAAAGATGCAACATATATATGGGTTCATGGTCAAGGAGTGGATTTGACCATGGATGCTATTGCACAAGCTGTTCATGAATATGAAACATGTGCTGCAATTAAGCAGGCCAAGCCTCTCTGGTATTGTGACTGAAACATCATGAGGAAGCCTAGCAGATTGGCTATATCACACTATCATGAACCTGCCATGGCAAGCAGCCTGTGCTTACAATGGTGGAAGCAACTACTGAATGGCCAGACTCATTTCCAAAACAACCTCATGAACACCTGGGCTAAGGAGTATGACATTAACCCGGTGTATCACATCCTCTATCATGCACCAACCTCTGAGAAAGTTGAATGATACAATAGACTGTTAAAAACTACGCTGAAGGCTGGGAAATTTAAGCCTTGGGATACACATTAAAGAGAAACCACTTGGTTAGTTAATACTGGAAGATCTGTCGGTTGACCTGATCCTGCCCAATCAAAACCTCTGTAAACTGTGGAAGGAGATAAGATCCCTATAGTACTTAAAAGGAACTTGTTGGGAAAATGAGTCTAGGTTATTCTTTCCTCAGGAAAGGATAAACCTATTTGTGGGATTGTTTTTGCTCAAGGACCTAGATGCACTTGGTAGGTAATGCAGAAGGATGGGGGAGTCCAGTGTGTACCTCAAGGTGATTTAATCTTGGGGGAAAATAATCCATTATTTTAGTTGGATGTTATAGGAATTACTATAGCAGGAACAGCTTGGTGCTAGAGGCTATGAGCAAGGGGAGTTGTTCATTGCAATGTTAAACTTGGCCCAAAGGAAAAAGGGATGGAGATTGTACTAGATATACCTTTAAATTGTTGTAAACCGTGATTTAAGTTGCATGTTATAGGAATTACTGTAGCAGAAACCACCTGAACCAATGGAGGACAAACCTTACAAGGAATGCAAATACAGCAGGCCCAACCTGAGCTGGCTTTCCAAATAGCTCCATGCAATGCACCTCCTCTCCTGTCCTGAGTGACCAATGGAGCCCAAAGTGGGAGACTAAATGAACTCAGTGGACATTTTGTAGGCATTTGTGGACATTTATGGTCATTTTACAGACATTTCACAGGGTGGTCCATTGACTAAGGGAATGATATCAGTGTATTGTATGAAAGGATGGGAAGCAGGGTGGTGGTTAATGAGGATGTATTGTACAGGGTGGGACCTGAGCATGCCATGCATGGTATGGAATAAAGGAGAGAGAATGTGCTGATTTTGGCTGAGGTAGAGGTAATTTTATTCATAGTAGCTAGTATGGGGTTATGTTTTGGATTTGTGCTGGAAAGAGTGTGGATAATACAAAGAGAGTCAAGCTGGTTAGTGCCCTCAGGGCCATGACAGTTGGGAGCCTGCTTGCATGATCTTCCCAGGCACACTTGAATACAGCATTTAGACAGTGTATATTTGAAATATAAAATAGCATTGGGCCAATTCAGTCCTATTAATGTGATTTCTGTAGTTCAGCCATCAGAATTTGGCATATTTTCCTGAGCCCAGGGTGATACAGCAATAAGACTTATCTAGGTTCAGAAACTCACATGCAAAGAGTCTGATCTGTATTAAAATCTATTAACAATTTAAATGAAATATAATCAGGATTTGGACATGATGTCATGGAAATACTACTCAGACAGAAGCTCCAATTACAGAAGCCTGTATTTAATGCTGTAAGGGACTTAGAAGTAATTTATTCTAAAACTGAACATAAAGCTCGAACAAAATTATTTCCTAGTTTATACAGATCCTAAATTCCATTAAACTCACATCTATCTTATTATAATTTTTGATCTTTCAAGAAAAAAGTGAAGAGAATGAGAATTCTTTTGCTTCCTCTTTTCTTGATACTCTTTATCTTGCTTGGCTTTGTGTTACAGATGTGACATTCAATTAGGTGCTGCAAATGCACCAGTTGATTTGACACTGAAAGAAAGAAAATATGAAGAATTTGTCATAAAAATATGATTCCTGCAGGATTCTAAGTCTTAATTATTATTACTTAATAATATAAAGCAGATTTTTTTTAAGTATTTTTTTTGTTACTCTTCTGTGAAGATTTTGATGGGAATTTACAGGTATTAAACATAGCCAGAGGAGGGAGCCTCTAATTGTCCTATGAATGCAATGAAATCCTTTATTTGGGAATAAAAACAAGGTAAGAAACTTTTCAATTAAAAAAAGCAAGCAAGCAAAGGCCTTTGTCCATTCCTATAGTTTTTAATGAGAAACTCCCCTGTCCAAGCATATTTATTGTAGTATATTTTTCAGTGACTCAGTGTAATGCCTCCATGAAATCTAGTCCATGAAGTACTCACAGCTGGTCCTGCAAACTGCCCAAACTTCCAAAAAACTCTTCCTGATTTCAGAACTGAGCTTCTCTCCTTCTTCCAACAAAGCAGAGCAGTGCTCATCTTTGCTCCCCCTTCTCCCTTCCATTTGTCTTCCTTTCTGCTCTTTTCCTTCTCCAGAACTGTTCTAGTCATGACTTCTGTTGCCTATTTTGTATAGCAGCAGGTTGGGATGGGAAGTCTGGCAATTGGTGCTAATCATGGGAGAGAGGCAAGGCGAGGGTAACATTCGTATTAGCTCAGATAAGTATGTGCATGTTGTGGTTTAAGCCCATTTAAAAATGACTGCTACTGCTGAACCCAGGACAGTGGGGAAGCAACCCACAGGAGGGTTGTGGTCATCCAAGTCAGTTTACTCTGCTTTGAAGAGTGCAGATACAGCATTCTCTTCACATCCTGAAGATCTAATCTATAGCTATTAGTCGCTGCAGCTGTTGATTTGTCTTTGAGGCTTTAACCACTCTCCCTGCATGCAACTAAATATAATATTTGAGCAAAATTTTACTTAGATTTACACTTCAGAGTAATTCAGTGTGTGTGTGAGTCTTTCCTGAATATTATAGCATTCTGAATTCAAATTGCTATACCTAAACAATCTTATGGTGTGCTCATCAAGTTCCTTTCTCCTTCATCTTCTCAACTCTGGATGAAAAAAGATCACAAAAGGATATAGAATCAAAAATTAGAAAACTCTGAAATGAGGTTGTCTATAGGATCAAAATTGTTCCTTTTGTAAATGTCAGCACACCACAACAATGGTCTATATCTTTTTTTTCTTTCTAGCGTGAAAGCTGTACTGTGTTGTGTGGCATTCTGAGTGAATTGGGACTTTGTACTAAATTGAGTGTTGGGATGCAGCATTCCCTTACAGTTTATACACAGTTTAGTTTCATGGTTGAGATAATTGGAGTCTGTCCCGTGGAAGTGAGTTTTTAATTCCTGCTACTGCCATAGAGATCCATATGGTGTCATGGAAAGTAACACAAACAAAACTTTCCATAAGTGACCACTCTTTATATTTTCCTAACTTTCTTTGTGTCTTCTGCTAGGGTTTTGTCCTAGTGTAGATGTGTGCTGATATTTGCAACTATATCTCAAGACTGTGGGACCAATGCTTTCTGAATAGGTGAAGCCCTGTATGACAGTAAGCTTTCTGGAAAACATTGGTGCCAGGATGTCTACTTGGGCACAAAAATCATTAGATTATTTTCAAAATGTCCATGGCCTCATTGGCCAAATGTAAAACGAGGCTCACCCTGCTTCCCTTTCACTCTGTTGTAAAACTGAATCTAGAATGTATATGAAAATAGTCTCATGGTGAAAATGAAAACAGCAAGGATTAGAGCCTGTCACCTTGGAACTGCAGTGCTGTAATTCTCTTTGTAGATGAGACTGCTTTTTAAAATTGTTTAGTAATTATTCTCAGAGCAGTTAAATGTACCTGCTTAAGAAATAGGTCTTCAGGTGAGTAGTACTTTTCACAGCCTCACTGCACTGACAGTGCTTTCACTTCCCTAATGCATTAAAGTTCAGGAGGTTTGCTCCTGAACTGCAAGTTTTTGTCTTGCTTGCCAAAAATACAGAGCAGGCAGGGACTGAAAATATGTATACAGGAAACTAGCTTGGTGGACTTCTGATTTTTAGAGCTTTCAGCAGTGGTTATAAAAAACCCATTTCTTGTTTTGTTAAACAAACCACTCATAATTATCTTAACACACATAACCATGATTCACTGAGCAGCAGTTAAACAGAAGTCTTCTACAGATGGGCTCAGTGATATAAAAGGACTCTTTAAGCCCTTCTTCACTAGCATGTGAATAACTCCAGCAAGAACAGGCAATTATAGCTTAAGCTAAAGTGTTAAGACACTGTGATCAAATGCTGTAACAGCTACTATCATTAATGGATTGGCATTGAAGGGGGATTATAATCTTTACCAGTGAGGTCACCTTTTTTGCCTTCATTTTGCTTTACAGTTCTCACAGCAATAAGTTGTTTTAATAGTGGTTTGTATTCTGTTACTACCTGGTTGTGATCAAAGCCTTAACACACACTGGAATTTTTCTGTGAAGATCACTTCCGTCTACTTCTGAACACTTTCCATTTCCTATTTGACTGGCAAACTTTTCCAGGGTTTCTTCCTGCATGAAAGAGACAGTTGGTAGAAAAGCTGCTTCCAAAACTTGCAGAGGAAACATTCATTTGAAGCTTGTTCGTTCTGAGAGTACAGGTGCCTGTTTAACTCCCATCACAGGTCATTTTAGTTTCCTTCTGTTGTTTTGTTTTAAGGGATGTATCCAAGACATAATGTTTGAATCCAGATCTTGGATCTTTCCAGAAAGTGCAACTCCAGGTTCTATATTATTCCATTGCTGAAACTGAATTTTATTTTCCTGATCAACAAGTGAATAAGGACCCTAAGGATTAGGTGTCAAAACCATGGTTTCAGAAGTATGCGGTGCAATTAAGTGGTAGCTTCACTTCATAGTATTTTTGTTTGCTTTCATTTTTTATCTTGATACCACAAAGAATCAGGTATGAAGTGGTTCTCAAAATGCAGATCTCTTCTAGCTGCTGTAGATGATTAAGTTTCAGATAAAAAACATGACACTTCTCATGCTTTTCCTCAAAATCTGACATCTGACCTAGGTATGCTTGAAATTGGAAATTCAGCCACTTTTAAAAGTCCAGTTAGATGTCCTAAGTTTGTTGTGAGGTTGCAATCCTTTCACTTTAGGTAGATTATGACAGTTTTGCCCAGCTGGTGGAAAATATCAGTGCTCAACTTTCACTAGCTGGTATGCATTCTGAATGTACAAGAAAGGAAGAAAATAGGCTTGAAAATGCGTCCATTTCCTTTTCTGAAAGTACTGTACAAACATGTCTGTGTTATGCAGGAGAGAACTGCCACTGATTTTCTCAAAACTCACTAAAAACATCTTAGCATGCTGTACTGCAGACAAAGCTTTTCAGTGTTCAGCTCTTCTCACTCAAGTGTTTTCCTTCCTTGGCTCTCAGCCACAGATTAATAGTCTGTAACCAAGCTCGCTCTCAAAAATGTCAAATTTAATTGAAAAGTAAAATCAGAAAATAAAAGTTATCTGGCATGACTCCTCTGGGTCCCACTCTTACAAGCTTTGCAGGTTCCTCTGCTTCATTAACTAACCCTGTGTTGGAAAGCTAAGCCTTTGCTGTCCCCACTGCAGCTTCTGCCTAGAGTCCCTTGGGCATGATCCAGCCACGGTGGCATCGGAGGAACCCTGCTAGTTTCAGTTCTGGCTCACAGGCTGCATAGAGCAATAACAAAGGCGTTTTGTCCTTCTTCTCCCTGCTTTGCCAGTAAGCTGAGGAAAAGCAATAGCATGAGCTGTCAGATGGCTAAGGACATAGGCTGCTGTGTGCACCCTGTTATTGCTCGGTCCCAATGCTGGGCAACAATCCCAAGAGGAGTTAGAATGGAAGGTACAAAGTACAGAGGTACAAGCAGCAGAGCTCTTAGAGAAGATTGTGGATAGAGTGGGCCAAATGTTTTCCCAAGAAACAAAGAATTGAGCAGGAAGCATTTGGTTTAGAGCCTGTTGGTTTGAGTGAATCAAAGGAAGAGTTGTGTAAAAGCTGACTGGCTGTCATGGTGAGATGCGAATTCAAGAAAATACTGACCCTGACTCACCATGTAACTCTAGAACTGAGAACTGGGAGCTGCCAATCTCCACTGTACAAAACTGCCTGCCTGGTCAATTTTACTACATGCACAACCCCTGGCACTGGTAGGAATGTGTAAACCACAATCCCTTTTTTGTGTGAATTTACTGAAGAGCAGAACACTGAGTTTTTTGGCTGAAGTTTATGCTGGGAAAGACTGTCAAAGCACAGAAATCTGTCTAGGAGGCAGCTGTTTATAGCTGTTGTGAATGTGAACCAGTCACAAGTTCTGTTTGATGGATAACGCATGCCCTTAGATATCAAAGCTTTCCAATGCTTTTCTTTGATTTTGCATCCATCCAAATTAAGAAGCCTTGTATCTTACAGCAAGGAAACTTGCTGTTATAAGATCTTGGTATTATGGTAATAGTGCCTTGACAGGAGAGAGTCTAAGTATATTACAGAGTGTTGCCTGCCCTGGGAGGGTCTTTTCTGGTGGGCATTCATCTGGCTGCTCTATTTGGATGCCAGCAGAATCCAAATGATCTCCATTTCTGGCCTGTAGGTAGAAAGTAGCATAGTGTGGATGATTATCCATTCAGAGGGAGCACACACAGAGGCCATTTCATTGTTATTTTTTTTAAGTTGTTATTTGCCTGTGACATCTGCAAGAATTCTTACCATTCCTCATCTGTGTTTTATCTCGGAGGGAGGTAAAAAGCTGCAGAGAAACAACTGAAGCCAAGCTAAAAAATGAAGTTCTCAGACCAATACAGGCGTGCAGTGAGTCCTCAGTATTCATGCAAGTCATAGACTTTTTCCCGCCTTCACACAGTGCTACAAAATTGCAGAAGATAAATTTATAGCAGGAGCCATTATTAGAACTTCTTACTTGTTTGTTTACTGTTGAGTATGTTGTGCAGCTCAGATAAAATTTTAAGGTACTAAGACTTGTGCATGTGTGGAATTCATAAAGGAAGGTGTTAATTTCCACAGAATTCTCCTTTATTTTTTCAGTATACTTTTTGTTTCTTCATACTGTGATAGCTGTTCTCCATCAAGAGATGAGAACACTTCATGCAGACACAGGAGGTCACTCTTAGGTAATACATTCATGAATGCAGCTTGCATTTTCCCAGCGATTTCCATTATTTGGCTCTGCCGTTCCAGCTGGACTCTTCCCCAGATAGTCTTGTTGGAGAGTGGAAGGTTGCATTTTTGTTGGGAATCAAACGGGAGAGGTAGAGAGGACCCTCATTAAGGAGCCTTAGAATTTTCTCCAGTGCAGCCTAAAACAAGGAGACCTGCCTTGGCAGGAACAGGGTCTTGTAGGACATTTTTGGTAGATGGAGGAGTGCCAGAATAGAGATAAGGCCCTCACCCATGTCCTGTATTGTATGTCTGTATGACGGAGTACTAGGATGTCACTGCTAAAATACCCTCTTCCTTTAGACTGGAGGCTGTGCTGACTAGTGGTTACAGTAAGAGTGATGTAATAAAGTCTCTTCACAACTCTGTCACCAATTTCCCTTGGGACAATTGCCTTATTCCTAAATTTCCTAAGCTGTAAACTGAATAACCATATCTCTGTCTTTGCAAAGTTCTTTCAATAAGTTAAGCAATGGAAACTGAGTATTATCCAAGAGACTAGTCTTGGACTGCCTTCCTGTAGGTGGACATGGGTTTTTTTCCCAGCACATCAAACAGCTGCAGACTGTAATGATTGCTTTTTTGTTCATTTCTCTGTGTTACATCTCTTCTTCAAGAAGAAGTAGGCTTGCAGTGTTTGCTTTTGCTTAGTTCTAAATGTTCAAGCCACTGTAGGTGTTACTTGGTCTCCTCTCTTACTAGAGTGTGGGAAGGCTGAGTGTTGCCAGTAAAATCAAGCTTCCCCTTTTTATCTTTGCCATAACAGTTTAAAGCAGTTGATCTCCAGGTTTCTTTTGTAAGAACCGAATAGAAAACAGCCTGCATTGGCAATAGCTGTGGTGCAACACTTTTTCATAGATGTAGAGAACCTGCTGCAGACTCCCAGGTAGTCCTCATATTCATGCAGTGCTTTGCATTTTCAACCAATTCTAAGAAATGCTGTATTCCCAGAAAAGCAAACTGTTCAGCCAACACTCAGCCTGAGTCTTCACATATCAGGGAGGCAGCCTCAGTTAACATTAACAAAATTAGGATCACTTTTACAGAGCTTTGTTGGAAAAGGTGGGTAAACTATTTTCAGTAAAATAATCATCCATCTTAAAGTAGCACTAGATAGAAGCTGGAAAGCAGCATACAAATACTACAAAAGACAAATAAAAGCCAGACTCCTGGAGAATATAATGTATTTTCAAAGTTACACTGAAGGGCATTTACCGCCTATGGACATTTTTCAATTTGAGCAACTTCATAAAGGCTATGAGAACAGTCTTCAGGCATTTATAGAGTAACACCAACACGCAGTCTCTTCAAACACTGGGGGAATAACTAAATAAAATCCATTTATATGACTACCTACCTTCCAAACTCTTTAAATGTTAAGTACCCTGAAATTAATTTGCAGTCCAGATCAACACTAGGTCTGTAAAGAATCTCTGATTGATCTAAACCTCAGAAGAGTTTGGAGGAAATGAAAGTAGTTACCTGAAACTAATAATGGTTTCCTAATGAATGAGGAATGCAGCTGTCTGAGACAAGGGGAGGATTTCCCTAATGACAACCAAGCGACAGAAACCATAGGAATAGATGTATTTTCAAGGTATCTTTGCGGGACATAGTATGGTTATGAGTCAAGACAACAGTTTGTGGTCTGCAGGTGCACTGTTACATCTGTATATTTTAGGTTGTGGGACAGTGTAAAATCCACTTCTGAAGAAGCAGGTCTGAATTATTAGATGTTGCTGAGGATATGAGAGTTATAAGGAGCATCTTAGTTCAAGCACTCTCAATTATCCATGCAAAAATCTCTGAAGAGATTGGTGTTTTCTTCAAGTTGTAATTAAAGTTGTTTTTTATCAGTATGTTGGACATACATAAAGATTTGAAATCTCTCTTTCAAAATTGCTGGTTACAGTAATAGCTACTTTCTTTATTAATTATTGGAGAAATAACGAATTCATTTCTCTTGCAACTCTTTAATAAGGAAATGAAAGCTGTCTTTGAAGTACTAGCAACCCAGTTATTCTGTGCTATTCTGACACAACATGTATTAATCTTCCTTCAAGGCTTTACGCTGTTCTGTTTATCAAGCAAATCAGCAAATCAGTCAAAGCGCAACTCTAAAACTGAAGCAGCCTTATCTACAATACAGGAAATAGAATTCAGCTGCTATTTTACAGCACATGGGGCCATCAAAGAAGAGTCTTTATCCAAATCAGACAAGTTTACCAACAGATCAACTAATTGTAAATTATGGAGAAAGGTAAATGTACGTGAAGGTGGAGGCATAAGTCCCAGATTTCAAATCTAACGTGCCTTTTCTCTGACATGTCACAGTTTCAAGAAGAAATTTCCCAAAAGGGCTGAATAAAAACAAATGTACAACTTTCTGTCTCTAACATGGATGGAAACAAAGTTCACAAATCTTTGGGTATGCATAGGAGAGAAAGTATTATTGAAGTGGAATAATGAAAGGAAATAAGGATAAGAGATGTCTTTGAGAAAACTCTGAAGCCTCATCTACATGGAATTGTGTCGGTTTTGTGGTTTTTGGCTTTTTTTTCCTTTGGTTGGTTTTTCTTGTGGGTTGTTGTTGTTTCTTTTTTTTTTTTTTTAATTTTACCCTATCTATTCCTGTGACAATGCTAATAGATTTAAAGAGTCTGTCCATTCTGTTTACATTGGGTTAGCTCCCAATGACTGAGAGAGATATCCATAGAGCTCTGGACTTTCTCAAAATAATTGCATACCATCCTGAGTGCAATGTCCATCAGAATTTTCATTCTTGAACCTTTTTCATGTTGATTTTCTGCTAGAACCTGCTGTGTTTGTCAGTCTCATGGTCAGATTCAAAAGATCCTGTAATTCCCCTGATACTTTCTCATTGTTCATATGTTTTTAATGATTTCACCATCGTCATGCTGTCCAAGGACACAACTGACCACTGCAAATCAAAAAGTTATTAGAAACGGGGTGAAGAATGAATACTCTTGCATCATGGACGATTTTGGATAAAACTGAAACTGCCTTTACAGTAGTCGGTATTGTGCCATGTGAATACCATAAGACATGAAGTGGGGAGGGGGAAGAAACGATTGTAGGCCACATCAAAGTCCTTCTAACAGAGCACACTGTTAGCAGCAGTGACCTTATAATTATACCAAGGGGAAAGTATAAGAACAGGGAAAGAACACAGTGACAAGTTCTCAGCATGCTTTTCCAGATTGTTTTCTTCATTGTGAAGTATTTTCATACTAATGCATTCCATCTTCTTTTGGTTAAATAATACAGATCACAGGCAAAGGATTGCCTGCAATATGACAGTAGCCAGCAGTGGCTGTGGAACAGCAGGATCTGGAAGGCCCTTTTGCTGAATGCAGGTCACTCAAGAGCACTGATGGCGCAAGGTCAGCTCAGGTTCCCTTTCAACAGAAGGAAGTGTCTGTCATTTGCCTTTCTGATACTTTTTGCTCCTGAGAGCCACTTGCTGGCTATATACCAGTTTAATACTGGTTTTTGAGGTGTTAGGGCTGTAGTCACTGATGATAAGGCTATTTAAGAGTGCTCTGCCCTCATTTTTGCAGCACCATGTACTACAAAAGATATGAAGTAATAGATTTGCAGGATTGCTATTCCAATGAAACACAGAGGTCACTGATGAGACTTGGCTACCAAAATACCCTCCAATGTATTCAAGTGCTTAACTTTCACTGAAGTTGCCTGCTTGTTTGTTCGCATGAAATTCCAAAGCATAATCTAAAATTAAGCTTCTGATTTTGTCTGCAGGGGAAGTTAATTAGTGCATCTCAACTTGCTCACCAATATCACTTTCATTTGGTGTTAAGAGCAAGTTTAGCACTCAAGTCTCTTTTTTTTTTTTTTCATAGCAAACAGCCTGTGCTTATTATCATATTAAAGGAATGCCACTGGTTAAATCAGGCAATGAATATAAATAGCTGCATTACTGCCATCAGGCATCAGTGTTTATTTAGTGGATGTGAATCATGCGTGCCTCTTTGATCTGGCTTTAACTAAGCCATTGCTGTTTTCATACAAAAGAGGTTATTTGCAAACACTGCAAGAGTATCATATACATTAAACATGGAACTAATCAATATGGGAGGCTCTCTGCTACTTTGACAACCCTGTGTGCTGCCACAGTGTCTCTAAGTGTTTTGAATTTCTCTGTGAATGCCTGCGTCCCTGAAGACACCCTCAGCATTTTCCTTTGGGCCAGAAAAGATCAAGATTGAAATCTGGACCCCACTGAAATCAGTGGTCATATCACTTTTGAGTCCCTGTGAAGGGTACATGCCTGGTAGCAGAGAGGACAAAAACAACCAAGGACAACACTGATTTATTTGTGGACTGGTTTGATTACAGTGCATGCAGGAGAGTATTTGAAAGAGAAATTTGTGCATAATCAAATAAGCAGATAGACTCAGACCTACTTGTGCTCATTTTCCACACTGAACTTTTTATTACTTTTTGCTAAAACAAAACTCCTGTGTTGAATTATAAAACTAAACCCACATGCTTTTCCTTTAACAAGCTATATGCAGACTGTTGTGTGGATTAGAAAAGCAAATTATAACCAGAGGTACTGCCAAAGTAATGCTATCACAGTCATTGTGATAAACAACTTAGCATGGGATTCATTCGGGTGCCAAACATTAACCTGGGCAAAATAGCTGACAGGAGTGGCGTTTGTTCAAACACAAGATGTGACTGACCTCAAATGCTCTCCAGTGAGGGACTTGGGGATGGCAAAGAAGCAGAAAAATTGTAGAAATACCCTTACAATTAGATGATTTCTGAGTCCAAAGTGTGCATCCATCCCTCCCTCACTCTCCATTACTTCTACTTTAATACATGGTCCTACAGAAGTTCCAGGATTCAAAAGAAAGCTGGACTTCAAGTTTTTGGGCAAATTTGGTCTGCACACCTACACTTCTAGAAAAGTCAGACAAGTTTTGCATCATTTGGGGTTTCTTTGTTATCATTTAGTGTCATTTTACATTTGAATGTCCCCTATATTTATTTGCAGGTGTCACAGAAAATGAGTTTTTAAACAATTTGGAATGATAACTGTTTGAGAAAAGCGCAGTGGACCTATGAACTACTTCTCTTTCAGTCTCTGATTTTTGCAGTGGACCGAATTACACTGTAACTTTAACCTAAGAAAAATGACAATTATTGTTAGGAAGAAAGTGAAATGGTGACAATTTGGAAAAGTGAAAAAAGAGAATTTTGTTGTGTTCTTTTGTGCAGACCATATGCTCTTTGTGTTAATGTTATGTTGTTCTCTTGCCTATGCTGTGTGTTATTACATCAAAGATTTTGCCAAAGAAAACCAGCCAGAAATGCTAAACAGTGACCCAGACAAGACTCCTTGAGGGAACAGCAGATATGTGGTTATGGGGGAATACCTTCCATCTGGCTTTATTCCAGACTGGAATGATTTTCTCTTCACAGGGGCTAAATCTAGAACCCCAGAGGTGCCCGAGTCTTCGAGATCTGATAAATTATGTAACAGTTACTGTGAAGGGAATAGATTTTACGAATTTTCAGACCTTAAACCAGGAAATAAACCAAACCATTTTTTTTTTTTTCTAGCCCAGAAATGAGAAACACTAAGACTGAGGGGAATAGATTGACCAGGTCTCACTTATTTTAAGGGATGTTCCGCATTTCATTCAGTGATACAGGAATAAAGGGAACGTGGGTCAATCAATCAACCCTTTGTTTTATTGACCCAATCAAAGCAATGTAATTATTGATTGAAGCTGTTTTGTCTCTGCACAATTCAGCCTGAAGTAATGTAATCTTTTATCACAGTCTAAGCCAAAGCTTTAAGTATGCATGGAACTGCATACCTTAAAAGAGAATAGTGGCTGTGACTTCGTGGTGGGAAGTTAGCCTATTAAAACATGGCATTACTTCAGGCTCCTGCTTCTTGCACCTTTACTTGGGTAAGAACAGGCATGCATGGAAGGTCATTTCTGAAAGCAGTGAATTAATAGTTATGTAGTGTTCTGTGTGTTACCAGACTGTTTCACTGGCTCTGTAGAGATGTCAGTATCTCAAGTAGTGTGACTACCTCTTCACCCTGATAGTAGACAAGTGCTGTGCCTTGCAATTGGATGTGCAGTCAGACTTTGCTACAAGCTCAGTCCCTTTCTCAAGACATTTTGACATCAAAATATGTATCTCCAGTTTATTCATTTAGACAAATGGATGGAGGAAGAAAAAAAACAGTTTTGAGTGTTTGTTTCAGTCCTCCTTATAGGAGATTCCTTCCAGAGCTTCCCACAGTGGTACTGAAGTTCAGATTACAGTTGTAATGAATGCTGTAACAAGTGAAGCTGTTACAAAAGGTACCTTAAGAAGCAGCCTTTATCCTGCATTGTTTTTGATGTAGAAACTGGTGGTACTGTGAAAGATATCTTCAACTCTTATCCTTAGCATTGCTGCCAACCTTTCCATGTGCTTTGGCAGCAATTTCAATGGGATGTTAACTCAATTGGAGGAGAACTGGGGGATATGTGAGGCAATGAGACTGCTCACCTTGCCCCAATTCAGGTGCAGAGCCAAGTATTCTATAACATCATAAAACAAACAGCAGAAACTGTTGGTCATGAAGATAAATATTTGCTACGTTACAGAATCTAATCAGAGGGAATGCGTTCTTGCTGTTTGTTGGTGGGACTTTCCAGGAACTGGAGAAACACAGGGTCAGAAATTCCTGCCAGTCTGAGTGCAGCTGGGTTTCTGCCCTCAGTGTCTACTATCTGAAAACACAGCTCAGCCTGAAAGCTTCTCTTGTGCTCTCTTTCTAGACCATTGTGTTTCACTTCTCTATCAACTCCAAGCTGTGGACAACTCACATAACTTTCATTTCCACCCAGGCCTAATATTTCTGAGAGCAGGTTTTGTCAATGCTTTTTAAAAACCTGTTACCTTGTCTCTGGCCAGTTGAAGCCATACTGGCCCTTGAAAATTAGATCCTCTTTACAAAACATTTCTCAAGAAGACTGGATTATTTACATGGGACTATAGATAGTGTGGATTACCAGAGCCCTAACTCTACAATGTATCGTGTAAGGAAATAGCTAATTCTAATAGTGCCTTAGAAACTACAGCTTAGTTTGACAATTTCTTAGAGTTAGCCTAGTTTTCTGACAGGAGGGTAGTCACAGTGGGTTTTGAACTGACTAAATTGTTTGAATGGAGGAGTATAGAACTTTAAGATAATTCGAGCCCCAGCGAGTCTATAGATAAACCTTCAGAAGGAAAGGTTGCAGCGTGAATTTAACACTATTATGCAACAAAGAACTCATCTAAATGGAGGATCTGATGAGTGCTCAGCTAGGAAAAGGCTGAAGGCCAAGGCTGTACAACATTAGACATGAGAAACTCCAGCCAGAAGCATCTGCACTACAGGGAGTCAAATTCAACCTATTGTGCTGCTTGTAGAGCTCATGTCATTGTACATGTAGAAATGTGATAGGAAGCTTACGTAGAATCATAGAATCACAGAATAGTTAGGGTTGGAAAGGACCTCATTACCAAGGCATTTCATTTCCTGATGAGTCAACTGTTTGGTTAAAGATTGAAAAAACTGTCTTTCAAGCTGAAGCACACATGACAATCATTAAATCATCACTCTGGTCCCATCCCGTAAGAAATATCATTGCATGAAGTTTTTCTGAAGCCTATGGTCTCTACACACATGCATAGCTCTGCCTTACCATGTTTTATTGAAGGATTACAATTTAACAGGTAAATAGGCTCTGTCCCAAGTGCCTATTGAGCCAGTAAGAGTTTCCAGATAATATGATGTCATATTGTATTTAGATAGCTGAATATGTGATCAGTCAATCAAACATTGTACAGGGCAGTTCTGTAAGAAGGGTTTCTATCACTAAACCGTTACTGTTTAGGCCTGCCTCTGGCACTGAGTTAATTCTCTTTAAAATCCACTGGTTTTGTCATTTAGCTCTAAGTGCTCGAAACACAGGTCCCAAGAACAACTGGTAAAAATAGCTTGCTGTAGGTATTTCATAAAAAAACAGAGAAACAAGATTTCTCATTTGGGTTTGTTTTTTTTTAATTATTTTTTTTAACAAGTACATCTTTCCTTTTTTACTTTGTTATTGCAAGTTAAGATTTTTGTGCTTTCAATTTGAAAGTGAATGTCTCATATGCGCTTAATGTGTGCTTGCCCATGGCTTCTTGGTCATCTGATTTTCTTGGCTCAACTCTCTGCCTCAGCTTTGGTCTGTTCCCAGACTGAGAAACATTCAGAAATCTTATCAAGCTTCATGCTAGTGGTTAAACTCCTGTGGTGGATATGGTTCCAGTATTGTTTCCACATGGTTTCTGCTCCAGAGAAGGCAGACCAGTCTTTATTTCAAGAAACTATTCAGGTGGTAAGTAGTTAGCCTCCATTTGTAGTTATTTAAACTTTACTGGAGTGCTTTGTTAATGTCTTATAGAAGTGTTGGGATGCTGCAGAGTGTGTAAGTAGTCTTGATGGTGCAGGTTTTATCACAAAATTCTGATACAAAATCAGCCTTTCTTTTCCCTTAATGCTCTCACCTGGGTACTGCTCAAAACACATGTCCTGTTTTTATGAGATGTTCTTACTCCAGCTAAGCAGACATATCCCAAAAGCCTGATCTGCTTCTGGCTATGCTCCCTGTAGGAAAAAAGTGGAGATAGGCTCTGTCTTTGTAACTGTGAGGCCGCGTGTGGCCCAGGGTCCTTCATCAATCTGGAACTTCCCATAGTCTCCCCCACCAGTGCAGTCTCTAAGCTGAGGAAGGTAACAATATTAGAGTTTTAAAGTCATAGTTATCTACCTAATCACAATCTATGTTTTAATCTAGCAGCTGGTTCTTGCATTCACAAACCCAAAGCCCTGAGGCCCAACCCTTTGGCTGTCATGTCTGAGTTTTTAGCAAGAGTTGGGTATGTTAAAGAGGTGCATCTGAGTTTTTTAATATGGATATGAATATATGGGTAGTGATGATAGTGGTGAGAATGATTCTGTCACAAGGTATGAGGGGGAGAGAGATGCATGTATGATTGCCTCTTACCACCAACTGTTCCCTGGTTTTGTCACATACTATGTCTCCTGATGCTGGAATGATAAAAAAACCACCACAAACTGATTTTCAGTTCTGTAGAATCATTATGCAAAATCTACAAGGAATACTGGAAATTAATGAATTTGCTGGCTTTATTATTCTGAAGAGCTGAACTGTACTTTGTGGTTTGAGATGCCTCCAGGTGTAAATATGTCTAGACCAGAGTCTGCATGGTAAATATTTGGTGGAAATTAGGGGTCACTCATGGGGATAGGGGCTGGAGGTGAAGGGTAACATTTGGGTTCTGTACACAATAATTTTTCTTTTTTAAATAGCTGTTTTCTTTGGGAAATATAATTCCATTCTTTTCATCATGAGATATCCCAGGAGACATAAAAACCAAACTAACAAACAAAACAAACGACCAACTAAAAAAACCCCCAAAGTAATGGATAAAATGCTTGATCTACTTTTCCTTCATTTTTCCTTCTGATTGTCTTCTTTCTGTTCCTTTCCTCCTCCCCTTATTTCTTCTTTGTCAGACCCAGTGTCTTCATTTTCATGCATTACTTTTCACTGATTTTCTCACTGATGTTACTTCTCAGTTCTCTCACAGTACCTTTTCCAGGTGTTAGGAAAGAAGCCACTGCCAAGCCCTGGGCTCCATTTTTTCCTTTCCCAAAGTCCATTTCATTTTACTTTCTCTATCCTGCTCTCTCCTTTACTACTGCTTCATCTTTTGATTAAGTTTCCTGTTCTGACCAACACTTACCTTTCATGCCCTTACTGAATCACCCTTCTAGTGCTCTTCCCACTTTCTCCATTCTTTCTTTCAGCTCTGTTTTCTTCAGAGCAGTGTGTTCCTTTCTTCTTGCCTTTGTATCCAGATGGTTTTTTTATATGCACATGTCAATTGGCTTCTTGGCCGTGCCATTTTTCATACCTGCCCTGAGATTTCACTCAAGGGTAAGAGATAGGGACTTAGATGGTCCCCTGAGAGAAGCAGAGATGGAATTAGCCTATCCTACATGTGGATCTCATATTCAAAACCAAAGAAATTTTAGGCTTCTTGAAATATGTTGCTCTTGTCAAGAACTTGCTTAGCTTTTTCATAAACCATTTGCTGTGAAGTCAACTGGGTTCTGTGTCTAGCACTACTCAGCTGGAATAGAAATTCAGAAACTCCGTAATGAGCTTCCTTCCTGAGCAACTGCCCCAAATGGACTTTTAATAAGAGCTGCGTGATAACTTTTGGAGGTTTAGTTCTAAGTGGATAAATACGTCCCTGAGAGGGAGAGGAGGGAGATACTTATTTTCTCATGTCTCATGAAGGGACTGAAGGGAGGTGAATATCTCATGATAACCACACCCCTTGTCATCCTCTATTAGTCACATCACATGTTTCCTGAACACAACACTTCTTTATATTCCCCTGACATTTTGCACGTCTCACAAGAACAGTGACTAGTTATCATCCTCAGGGCTAACACCAGCTCAAAATACAGTTCAGTGAGCCTTTACAGGAACCTCTAATTGTCTGTGTACAGTATGCTGGGCTTCACAGAGGCTGTATTTACTCTTTCCAGAAAAAAAAAAAAAAAGGCAATTGGATAGGACAGAATTGGTAAGTTTTGACCTTAATCTTCTACCATATCAGTCAAAAGGGAGCTGGAGACTTTCTGCCTTTTACTACAAAAATTGATGGTCACATGCTGTGGCTCTACCAAGTGGCACTTGGAGCAAGTCTGCATGGTAGCATCAAGGTGGGCTTCTACTAACTGCTGTTCCTCTGGTGCCTTGGGTCCACAGGACATTGGTCGAGCCACACCCCAGGACAAGGACTTCCAGGTGGTGCATTCAGAGACTTTAAGGTGGTAGGAGAGCAGTTGGTTGGAGGAGAATTCCAGTAATGTATATCCTATCTACAAATGATGATGGCAGCCTGTACCACTTTGCAGTAACTTTGATTACCAGGAGCTACTTCAGCTAATTTATCCTGCCTCTTCTCCTTTAAAGCCATTATAGATAGAGAAACAAAGAGAATCAGCACTGAAATCCCTTTGCTTTGCTGTGTGAGCCAGTGGGGTTCAGTAGCCATGATGCCTAACTGCTTCTTGTCTTTGGGATTCATATATTTGCCATATGTGCATATAATAGTACTATATCATGATGTTGCTGTATCAATCAGGATAGGAAAATAGAAAAAAGATGTGACACAAGCTACTTTCAGTGTGATTAAAATGGTCTTCTCAATTTGTGCCTCGCCTGGAACAACAAATAAGTGAGTTTTTATTAGTTTTTGTTTGCTGACACATTATGGATGAAGACACGAGGAGAAACTGGGCTCAGTTAGGTGCTTAGGGCACTATTGCTCCCTTCCTTCTTTCATATAAATGCAGATAAAGAGCTGCTATCCTCCTCAAAAATTGCATTTCCCATTTTGACGGGCTTGACTTAAAAATAGAAGTGAGAACTGGGCAATTGCTGCATATGAGAAACACAACCAAATGCAGTTGCAGTTCAAGACCTGAACGAAAATATTATGTCCATGCACAAGCCAAATACCTTTTCCTGGAATATAGGATGCTTCCTTTTGTGTGTCAGGCTCTGGCCATTGAGTCACTTCCTGTGGGTTTGCATTGTGTAGATTAGCAGGTGCAATCCTAGGCACGTACAGAAACTTCCTCTCTTGCTGCTCTCACAAGGTTTATCTTTGGCTTCTTCTGAAGTTCAAACTTCTCTACTTACTTAGCCACACTACATCTCTCTTCATGTTTGTCCCTGCCCCTGCCTGTCCCTGCTATTTGCCCAGGATTTCTTCCTGGCAGCTTCTTCCATTTCTTTCTTTTCTTTGGCCAGCAGTCTAAATAAAATAGCCAAGTTACTCTGTTGACTTGCAAAGCTAATTCTTTACAAGGAATTCTCTATTCTGTGATTTAGCCAATGTAGCCATGGCCACAAAATCAGGAATTCCTCTGGAATTACATATGGTGGGTTTCTTTTTTTATAAAGGAAAGAATATGGGTGGAAGAGGTTGTTAAAAATAATTCAGTCACAGAACTACAATGGTTCAGGATTCTTACTCATTCCACATCTCTTACTGAAGATATGGACTGCACATATTAGTACCAGAATAACTATTTAGGCTGAAACATTGAGGCTTTCATCAAAACATCCAAGCCAGTAAAATGGATTGTGTATTTACATGCTCTACACCACCCTTGTTTTGTTCAGCTGCCTGCATAGGAGTAGCTACACAGGGATGTTTTTTTAACTATTGCAGAATTGGTAGCACAATTTAGCATTTGTGCTTAGATAACCTCTCTCTTACGTTTACTTACCTTGTGAACAAGTATGGGTTTCCTTTATCTAGGCTGTTAGAAAAGAAAAATAAAAGGGAGAATATGTCATTCTTTGGACACAAATCCATCCTTTCTTTGTTTCTTTTCCCTGTTAAATTATGTAGCTTAACCATGGGCAGCTCTTTTTAAATGTCTCTAGCACCTGTTTCCTTCCTATCTACTTCATCCTAGTTTGGAGGGACAGTTCTACATTTAACAAGCATACAGTCAAAAAAGAAAGCTGAGAAGGGAAAAAAAGGAACTTTCGCTGTTGAAAAGACATGTTATTTATAAGGGCTGAATGTCTAATAGTGTGCCAGATAAATATGAGAATACGGTGATAAGTCTGGTGAAATCATGCCAAAATGAGACAGGAACCAATTGTGAAGAATGGTAGTGAGATTTTGCTGATATTCTCAACTGCAGCGTTTGAAAGTACAATGGTAGAAGCAAATGGTTTTGAACTTGGCCAATATAATGAGCACAGGGTAGAAGCCAAGAACAATTGTGCCTGTATTCTTCATTTTTTTCTCCAGAGCTTGCCTCTGGCCAGGGATGGGTGAGGGATGGGAAAGAAGGAAGGACCTAGATTCAGAAGTGTGCTGAATGTTTGTTTGTTTTTTCTGAGGAAAAGGAGAAGTGATTGAGATGATGGTGCTTCACATCCCAGAGGGAGTTTCGCTTGACAGATAAGCACCCTGAGTCATGAGCTGAATACGTGCCTAAATGTTTCAGTAGTTGAAGGAAATCCTATCAAAGTTTGCTGTTGTGGTTGAACGTGCTGACTCAAAGCACTTACTACGTGAGCTACCAGGGAGAAAATATGGCTGTGATAAGTTGCACGGTGGGCCATGTGGAAATCAGGAGGTAGAAATTATTCTTTACATGAAGGAGAAGCAATATTGGTGTGTGAAAATGTGAGCTGTTTGTTTCAATGAAAGGCTGGGTTTGGCTGTACTCCATGTAGTTATTTGAAGGCTATTGAAAGATGCAAATCTTGATTAATTTTTACTGTGCTATGTGATGAGACTCATACTTTAGAGGCAGAGAGACAAAACAAACAAAAAAATCTCACAATTTACACAGTTTGTGTAAAATTATTACAAATACCTGGAAAAAAAACCTCCTGATTCACAAAGAACAAAAGCAGATAGTTGTCCAGGGGAAGTGCTGCTGAGAGAGATATGTTTTGGTCTGGTGGCCAAACAACACTAGTCTTCATTGGACTGTATTTCATTAATTGAATTTGTCCCACTATAAGGGTTTTCAGTTCTTCATCTTTTGTGTTTTCTTATGTATGTAGAACATGCTTAACGTCCATATATTTCAGTCTTAGTTGCCAGAGACCTCACATAGTTTTTTGTGTTCTAGCTTTGAAAAGGGTTGGCACAATTTTTGAGAGAGAGCATGAAAAACTTTCACAGATTACTTTTAGAATGTAGGTTACTAACTATATCATGGTCCATGGAGAAATTGTTTTAATTTTCTAAGCCATTTATTCTGACGAGGCAGAAAGAGTGAGACTTAGCTGATGAATCAAAATTCTCTTACTTGGTAGAAGAGACTAAGAAAAGCATATTTGTAGGATCACTGTTGTTTAATTTCCTTCCTTTTTACTTCAAAAACCTTAATGGTTGAGAGTAAACTTAAGAGAAACTGGTTCTAAAACAGAATTCTTAGAATCACAGAAAATCTGTGTGAATCACCTGGTCTAATCTCTTGAAGCAGGTCAGCTTCCAATAGAAATATTTTAAACTTGCTATCCTCTCATAAAATGTCTTCCATATTGACTCACCTGCCTTTCCTTCTTCGCAGTTTTAAAGACCTTAAGCACTAACGCTGATGAGCCTGCTCACTGGAAAGTGATTGACAGAAATATTCTTGCTTGAGTGCAGCAGGAAATTGAAATGGTGTGATGCCAGAAGCTGGAGAAGGCACGTGCTTGCACAGCACTGGGAAATGCAGGGGCTTTGCTTGCAAACATTCCCCTTGGGATTCTCCCTCCTACTTTCTCTCAGCAAGGGCAGACACCCAGTTCTGAGTTTCAGTCCAGCACTGCCTGTGAGAACAAACCACAGTTTTCAGAGAAAAAATGCAGTTGGAGCTATCAGACCACCCGTGAATTGGCCTAGGAGCCTTTGCAACAACACAGGCCTGCAGCTACAAGGTTGGCTGCTTCTGGGACCTTGTCGTTACTTGCTTATATGTGGATATGCCCACGTTTTCCAAGCAGAATAGACAACTAGCAGTATTCCATGCTGAATGTTGGCATTAAACAATTGGTATAGGTCTGTGTAGGTCTGCTGCAAATAAACACGGTCTCTATACCAGTTTCACTAGTGATCCTGTATTCCTTAAGCCTTTTCCCAAGTAAGATTCCAAGGTGAAGGAGTGAAGTTGCAAAAAGAGATCTCTGAAATTGCCCATGAAAGTGTCACGATCAGTATTGCTGGCCTTCTTCCAAAATTGTGAATTCTGCATGCAAATTAGGAAGTGCCACTAATAAGCAAAGGAAGGTTCCTAAAGTCAAGGGAGAAAAGACAGAGACTCAAAGGGTTTATTGGCATGTGATCCTTAATCGTATCCCAGGCACCTATATGTTCTCATTAGGGGTGAACTATGAGTGCTTAACCAAATTAGCAGGATCATTTACTATTCACTAGTCAGAATGTTCTGCTTTATTCTCTGTGAAAGCCAGTAATGAGCAGTTCAGACACTGTGTGGGGCAGCAAGACCACTCAGTAGAGACTGTAGGCACATTCAATTTAGCAGTGATTTGGCAGCTGGCTGGCGCACACCACAAAATATGCTATATTTCTTTATCAAATCAACAATAAGTGTTCATGTTTGTTCTGGTCTGTGTGCAAGAGCTCACGTATGCCTGCATACCTCATAACTCTGCCCGAGCAATTACATCCCATACTTCCCTTTTCTGCGCTGCTATATTAAAAGTTACAACACTACATAGTTACACAGAGAATAAGCCTATCAAAATACAGACCAATATACAACATTTCCTTTCCTATGTACTGCGTTGAAGCTCCAGCATTTCTTCCTACTTTTCTTTACTCCTTTTTTAAATCATCTTTACAGCATCTTCTTCTGTCTTTACAGCCATGGCTTTGCTCTGTCTGTTTTCTGGCATTTGACTTTGAACTCTTTTCTGTCTTGTTGCAAGCTTAACAATTAATGGTGGAAAATTAAAATCCTCTTACAATAAAAAAAAAAAAAATAAAAAAAAATAAAAATGGCAGAAGAAAGGGGTGGACAGAGGCAAGAAGAAAAACTACCTGACAAACCTGGTAAGTGTGTTAGGGTTAACACTTGAGTGTCCAAGTCAATCCTCATGGTTACTGTCATGGGACCTTGGAAAACAGGGCCAGAAATATTGCTTTTGCTGGTTTTAATGACACCCTAATTCTAAACACAGACTAGAATTTGTTTAGCTCCATCTCATCATCCTTGCAATGCTGCTGCATGTTTGTTGTGCTCTTTTTAAGAGTCAGTTGACATGTCATTTCTGTTCTTGTCCTCCTTTCTCTTCTTGCCCCACAAGAGGTCTTCTCTCAGTAGTTGTCCTTGTTAGCAATATGACTTTTCAAATTTGTCTGCTACTCTGTGGGAAATTTCTGTAACCCTATAATTATTTCTGTTTACGTGATGGAAGTCTTTTTGCATGTCCTATTTAGCATTTGTTAACTGCTGTTTGTGCTTGCCTCTCCCTGCTAACAATGGACTTTGGATTCCTTTTTTTTTTTCCTCTGTATGATTAGGACTTTGTTTTTAACTCTTACATAGTTGGGCTGAGCTACTTAGCAAGCAGTGAATGTGGCACTTGAACAACACTTCTTTGTAAATTACCTCTTCAAGAGCCCTGTTTGAAATCATCAACTAAGGTTAATCTTGAGATTAAAGGCAAGACTGAAATCTCAGGCTAAATCAATGTGATATGAAACCACACTGTGCCATACTTTTTTTCCTTTATACCCTTGCAAATGGTAAATTTGTTGGCTATTCTTTGCCCAAATCATGCCAGACTTGTTTGCAAATGGAGCTTCTGTTAAAGCAGCCTTGGATGCAGCTTCAGTATTGCTGATGTGGTTGTGCAGTAGTGTGTATTCTTCCCTGCCAACTGATATGGGGTGTTTTTAGCACCAAATAGGTCACTTGAAAGGTGAAGGTGACAGCAAAGGTAATTACATCTTGCTGAATTCTAGAGCTGGATTACGGAGAAACCAAAGAGGAGAAGTACCCCAGAGAGATGAGTGCTTTTAAGCAGGGTAATAATAAAAATCATCAGATCTGCATGGTCCCAAACATGACCATTAATCTTAAGTGTATTCTGTAACTGTTCTGGATTCTTGTGATTAACTAACATTGAAAGGAACTGACTGAAATAGAGTTGGTGAAAAGAAGCAGGCAGTTCACATGGGGAGAAATCAGTGCAAATATTTTCTCCTTTCCCATTTGGCCACTAAGAAGAATTGATCTAGGTGTTAACAGCCTAGAAAGTGCCTGCAAACTTCACTCCAGCCAACCAGGAACTTCAGGTAAAGGCACTGAAGAGAGATTTGGGCTGTACTGGTCTGTGCTAATAACTGTATACACCAGCTCTTGTTGCTTTCTTTTCTGGACTGTTGAATTCACATCTACCTGAGGCAGCTCTAGAAATATCTGTTGCCTTGGGACATAGTTTTCACTTTGGAAGGACAGGATTTGGGGAGATTTCAGCTGCCAGGAACAGCAGGGGTAGGGCTAAACGGTGCTCTGCCAGTGATATTCATACACATTTACATTAAAACAGTGTGGTTGGCTGGAGCAAGTCTTATCTAAACAGTATTTAACAAGCATGTATACAGTTTAGAGCACTATTCTGTGCTGCTGCAAGGCTTACAGAGTATGCTAGAAGGAATGGTTTTTAAAATGCCAATTTCTCAAAAAAAGTTCCCAAGCTCTTTCTGAAATGGCATGGAAAATATTTTAGGGGGGTTTCTTCACCCTCGAGCTACTTTCACTACCTGTTTAAGAAAACATATTTTTAAACTCAGTTCCATTGCTTCCTGTAGACCAGACTACAAAGTGAACATGCTTGTTTTTAGGTCTCCAAATTAGATGGTATAATGACTCAGCATGAAAGTCAGCCATAGGATGCAAACATTCCTCTTTTGAGATGAGTGTTTCTAACAATCAGTCAAAATGAAATGACAAGCAAAGAGAAGAAATGAATCAGCCCTTCAGTCAAATAGTTTGGCATTCTTGCTTCTTTAGTATTCACAGAATCCTAGAATGGTTCAGGTTGGAAAGGACCTTAAGATCATCTGGTTGCAACCCCCCTGCCATGGGCAGGGACACTTCATGCTAGACCATGTCACTCAAGGCTTTGTGCAACCTGCCCTTGAACACTACCAGGGATGGAGCATTTGCCACTTCTTTGGGCAGTATTCTTGTTACTTTTCTTTTTCTTGCAAGTAACCTGATAAATATAGGAGGAAGTTAACTTTATTTTCCCCTCTATATTGACAGGGCAGAAGGCACTTTCAAGTTTGCCGGGCTTTTTGTTGTTGGGTATTTTCTTTTCTTTTTCTAATGAAGACAAACATTTTATCTATCTTAAAAAGGCCACCCTTGCAGATTCTTCAATATAAAACTTATCTTCTACTTCCAATGAACCATTAAGTAACTGAAATCTCTGTAGATGTATTGCGTTAGCTGGAAAAAGTTTCCCATAGCAACCTGCTGTGAATAGATCTTAATTATATCAATAGTCACAGATTTCTTAAAAAAAAAAGCTAAACATTTGCAAATGAATGACCAAGGTTCTGAAGTTTGATTAAGGTTGAATTGCCTTGAATCACAGCAGAATATTAGAGAATATGGTGAGTATTACATTTCAAAAAGTGCATTCATTATTTTCCCACTATGCTGCTTTCACGTTAAATAAGAGATGTGACTGTAATCCTGTGTCTCTACTTCTCATTTAAGTTAACATCCTTCTTTTATGTGCTAGTAAATGGAAAGCATTCAGATATATTCTGTTGAATACAATGCTGCGAGACTGACTGCAAATGTGATTTGGTTCAGCAATGGTATTGCTGCTGCTTGTTACTGTGACAACAGAGCTGCAATGCTCTCTGAAAGGCTGTAAATCTCCTAATTTTAAGTATTTAGAATTTAGATACCCTCTTGAGTTTTTTGCTAATTGTATCAAACGTCCAGGCAAATGTTTTCTGTGTGCATCTTTTCCCAGTTGAATGTCATGGTCAGAGGATGTCATTGTGTGACTATATTGAGCCTTTAATCCCACTGAGCTGCACGCGAAATCTTCAAACTATAATGTCAGCCACTGAGTTCAGTATGTGCAGGACAGTATGCTTCAGGATTTGGGAAGGACAGTATTGCTTTTATTTCATGATAGGTGCTAGAAGCAGTAGGTAGCAAGGAACAACGCACATCGAAGTGTGGCTGTACAAAGTATGATGAAGAGCATAGGAAATTGCTCGGGCTGCAAGGAATAACAAAAGCATGTTGACTGGGAAGGACACATGGGGCTTTGCACAACCACATGGCCTTAAACTCTCTTTCAGCAAGAGAGATCCCATATCTTTAACTGGGACAATGGTTAGTTACTCAGACTGGCTTAGGTTGGAAGGAGCTGCTTATCATCTTTCTTGAAAAAGATAATGCCAGTGATTAATCATCCTGTTTCTGATTTATGAAACATCTAAGAGCCAAAGATAGACCTCCATATACACAGAAATCACTCAGAAAGGTCAAAGTCTATTATAGTTTATGTATATCTCAGCCTTTTTCCTAGTAGTATGCATACAGTTCGACATACCTCTTTGGCATAAAGTGAGTATAAATTTGGTAGCACAGGTTATTGAGAAGATGTGAATTTCTATAATTTCCCTGCCTTTCATGTGCTACTGTAATCACATCTTTGGAATGTGGGAATCATTTACATCAAAATAGGGAACAGGTTAACAGGTTACTGCCACTGTTGATGACCATCTCTGATGTCCACCCACTAATGCAAAAGAACTGTACAAGCTCCATGTACAGATAAGGAAGAAACCATTAAATTCAGCTTTCAAAACTGGAGCAAATGCTTCTAGGTTTATTGGTGACCCTATTTAAGCCAAAAGCAAAATATCGGTTAACCTCAGTCAGTAGCTTTTAATCCAGGGATCAATTTTTTCATGTAAAGCTGTTAAGAGTAATTTCTTGTTTTATCATGGGAGGTAACAATTTGGCTTCTTTAGGTAGGAAATGTAAGACAATATTAGACCTGGAGGTTTAAGCAAGAGTGCTTCAGACTGTCCTGAAAGCCAAAGCAGGATCCAGCACAGCCGTGCTGATACATTGCTGTAGATTCAGTCAGAATTCAAAGTAAAAAGAAACACCTCACACATAATTTTCCTAAAGTCACTGGCATTCTTTTTACATGAGACTCCAGTGTTTAGCATTTAGAAACTTTATAACAAAAATGGTTAAATTACCTACATGTAATTTAAAATGTTTCCTAAACCCATGCCCCTTTCTACTTGTCTGCACAGAGCTGCAAAGGAGACATATGAAGACTCCTGACTTCAGAGGTGTTTTGACTTGAATGAACAAAATGTTGGTTAACATGGGTATTCCTCCAGATGTGAAGAGCATTTGGAGGAGCAGATTATAGGAGGACTGCTTTTAAACTCAAATTTCCATCTACTTGATACAGTTTCCTGCTGCTTTAGTCACGGCAGTCTGGAATATAAAACAAGTTTGATCAAAGCCAAGCTCAAATACAATTTCTACTTGAGTCAGTGGGAATTTTTGCTTGAACAAGAGCTACAGGATTTAGTTCACAGGATTTCATAGCAATTATTTATTTTACTGGGAAGTTTAATAGTAAGCATGATGACAAACAAGGCGAAATAAGTTGGGATAGGGAGTTTGTAAGAAAGTTTCTGTGTTTGCGTGAAAAATTATCCCAGTTGTTTTTTAAGATTTTATTTTTTCCCTCTTGTAACACCTGTGTTGCAAAAATCAAAAACAATGTTGCATTTTAAAGTTAGCCCCTTTGAATTTTTTCTTCTTCCCCCATTACTCACATTTCTTTTCCGGTTTTTATTATCCTTCCCCAGTGGGGATTTTCTTTTAGCTTTGTTATAATATAATTCTTGGTGTGTGTGCACGCAAAGACCACTGACCTTTTACTGACTTGTGAGTCATAGGATTAATAGCTCTGCATACAACCTTCTGAAAATAGTGGGAAAATATCCCTTAACCTGCTTTTCAGGTGAACAAGTGGTAAAAATCCTATTTGGTATTTTTTCCTCAATAATTACAATGGATTGCTTTTATAGTTATCTCAGAATTTCAAGTTGTGTATTTTGATTACTCATCTATAGAGTTATAAAGAGAATACTATAGTCGTGTCTTATATTTGTTTTAAAATGCAGACATTTTTTGCATTTTAAAGAAAGCAGTCTCCATAATTGTAGTTATTTTGAGTCAGTTGGTTAAGGTCAGTCTCTAAACTAATGAATATCTTAATTCATGTGAATAGTTCCAGCAAAATACCATAGGAAATCCAAATCCAGTCATTCAGAGTGGTCATGGTGGTGAGAGCAAGGTAATGTGAGGGAGAGGATCTTGCAATTAGGGGAACAGAGTAGGTGAGCATATATGGAGGGGCAAGGAGGTTTTTTCCTTCCTGTGAAATCTAGCCAGCAAATGCCAAAACCAGCATTAGGACTCTGTATTTGCCTTCCACAGTGACCTTTGGGGTAAAGCAGATTAGTGAAAATTTTCAGAAGTAATTCCTAATTTTAGAAGCTACTACCACCAATCGCTTTCTCTGAACTTTATGGGAACTAAAAACTCCATCCCTAAGATGTTACTAGTTTCAGACACCCCATATGGAGACATCCAAATTGGAAGTCACTTGGGTAAGTTCCATCCTTAACCTCTGTGTCCCTGAAACCATTCCATGTAACAAGCAGAGGTTATGAAAAGTGAGAGTGACAGGGAGATATCGTGGGAGAAAGATATTTGGCAGTGGCATCTACTGTGGAGAAAAAGAAAATAATTAAAAAAAGGACACAAATAGCAAGGAGCTGATTGGGCTCAATAGAAGGGGGAATAGCGCAGTAAAAACATCACTTTCCAAATGGAACAACATCCAATCTGTCTCAACAACCATTTTCCAGGTGTGTTATGTAGCCTGCAGAGAGCACTTGTGTAGTAAAGCCTACCTAGTGTCTGGAACTGGATGTATAAAGTAGAATTTCATTTTCTGGTGATTTGATAAGGTTTTATTTTTAACCCTTTTTGCATTGTTTTCAGCAGTGCAGGGCTTTCATTATTTGCTGAAAGCCAGATTTCTTGTGAGTCAGACTTGCTGAGAACAGGGGGGTATACCAAGGAAGTGTATCCCTTAGCAACAGAAAGTAAGTTAGGGTTCTTCAAAACTTCTCTATTCATGTTTTCTCTCATTGTTAATAGGTCTTTTACAGAGAAACTGGCGCACACTTCATTTGGAGTGGTTTAGACCCAAATGGTAGTCAGGTTTAATGAGACAATTTTGTGAGTTTCATTTGACGCCAGACAGTTACCGAAAATCATGTATAGGCTTATATCAGTTGGGTCCAAGGTATATATCTCCTTTGGAAAAAGGTAGAGGAAGAGAGTTATGTCACTGTTTTTGTTGGTATGAGCTAATCTACTTAACTAACACATAAACTGTAGACAGGGTACACTGTAATTTAACTTGTCTTCATATGCTTTGCATTAGTCAGGCTTAAGGCATTAAGAAACAGGTTGTGTTGTCAGATGTATCAGTTAAATTACTTTAGCCAGAAAGTATTTTAACACTACAGCAGTTACTCTCACAGCAACTGGGCATGTTACCTTTCTGTTTCAGCAACTCTTTGACTTTAAGCATAAGTGACATAAACACAGCAGTTAAAAGCAGACATTTCAGGGGCGCTCAGGTCTTGCATCCTGAGATACTATGTGACTTTACTTAAATGATCCTCCTTACCTGGCTCCCCATGGTTGCCATCACCACTATTCCACCCTCCCTACAGCCTCCTCTGTACTTCTTGCCTGAGTTCTGTCAAAGCCAATGGATCCAGGCAGTACAGAATAAGAGACCTGATTTCCACTGATGCACATCTCTCAGAAGGTGGCTCAAGGCAAGTCAACCTCAGAGGACTCCCATGCATTTCCCATGTTTCCGATGCAAGGCAGCAGTTGTTAGCACAAGAACTCATACCTCAGGCATCTTGGATTTTGACATTGTGTATTTCCACACTGAAGATGGCTGATGAATCAGACCACTGGCCCCTGTTCCTATTTATTGCCTCCATAACCCAGGCTTTTAGATACATGTTTAATGAAAAAAAAAACACAGGCAGTTAAAAGGTAATGATCGACTTCATTATCCCCTGTGTATCATATATCATGTAGCAAAATCACTAAAGGCTAAACTGGCCAAGTAGCACTGATAAGAAAGAGATAAATTATAGAGGAAAATATTTCTCATAAATGGAAATAGAAAGATTGTTTTGGATATCTTGTTGGGGGCATAACTCACTGCACTGTTTGTTTTCATTCTAAATCAACCTGTTAAATTTTAAAGGGTAAAAAGCAATCTCTGTGAGCTAAAGAAAAACAAGTCTTTATCTAACTATATTGCTTAGTTAAATGAAGTGTGTTACATATTCTGACTTCAGACCTTTCTTTAAGTGTCTTTGCTGGGTTGTTGATTCAGGGAATACTTTATTTATTTTTTGGCAGTTTTCCTGAAAGGAAAGCCAAGGAACATCATCTGAATAAATAATTGTGGTTTATTTTGGCAATATCTTGTAACAGCTCAAGTGGTCAGGTATTTTGTTTTTTTATCTGAAGCACCTTATCTTCTTGGAGCTTGACCAACAGCTTTCTGCTACTTCACATAACTTAGTTGTTTCACTCTGCTACCTGAGCAGATTTTTGCAGTTCATGCAGAGGACTTTTAGCTAAATGTTGCTTTTTCTGGTTTAAGATGTCTTTCTTAAAACCCATAAATGTAGCATCGGAATAATAGAATCATGGAATGGTTTGGGTTGGAAGGGATCTTAAGGGTCATCTAGTACCAACCCCCAGTATTAGGAATAATAATGTCTTTGTGGTCCACTGAGGGATGTGGCTGATATACTCACAGGCATTATCTTTCTGACAAATCCGTATATGACTGCTGTGGAAAACCTTTCAAAACCAATAGAAACAAAAAAGAAGTAACAATCCTATGTGTTCAGTAATTTACTGTAAAACTATCTTCCAAAAAACCTCAGATGTTGGTAAGTTTTGAGCCAAAATACCAATTTGTAGATTTATTTCACTTAAATTTGGAAAAAACTATTTCCAGCAAAAATTAGAATGCTACAGATCAACAGATATATATATATTTTTCACAAAGAAAGAAAGGAAAATGCATTTTGATTGCAAAAACAATTTTTTATTGGAGAAATATTTTCATTTTAAAAAAGTAAGTGGCCTTCTTGGTTTATGCTTGTGTAGGTGGATTTGTAAACGTGATTATGACAGACAATTAGTAAGCAAGTGATTGCATATGAACAAATAAATATAGGTTGAAAGTCTGTCTTGCTTCAGCCCCATGCTGAAGATACTCTTGAAGAAGATGGTTCTGAGTTCTTCTGTTGTTCTGAGTTCCAGTTCTGGCTTCTAACATCTGTGGATTTTACCTGGACCCTTGTCGTGTAAAATGCATCAGCCATTTCTGGGACTGCGTGTGGCCTGGGGAAGAGGTTTCACACAGGATCTCTTGGCAATACCTGACCCAAGAAATGGGACCCTTGAGCTGAAGGGACACACAATATTCTTGCTGCAAACTTGCCTTAAATATTGCCATTAACTAAGAATTGCAATAAGACTTCTTGGCAGAGCCAATTCCTTAAAGGCAGAGTCTGAAGAAGCACTACTTCACTGTCAATGTCCTTCCTTTGCTATGATTTCTGTGGGTAGCCTTGGCAGAAAAATCCTAGCATAAGACAATTTAATGATTCCTTGGGCTGTATTTGTTTTCCCTTCCCCATTTTTGTTTTTGTATTTTCAAACAGAGAGTTATAAAATATGAAACTGTATACTTTCAGAGATTCACTAAGGAAATCAAGCTCTAATCATTGGTGAGTTACATCCTGGCATAGCAAGTAATGTGACTGGCTGTTTAACGCAGTACAGGTCTATTTGGTTATCCTGAGAAGAGAGCTCCTGCTTAATAAGACCAGCCACTTTCATAAACAGGAGGAGCAAACTGAATTGTAATGATACATGCTAAACTCAGTGGGTGAGAAGACCAGGCTTGATCTTGGAAGTCAAAGGAGTTGAACTCCAGGTCTTTGACCCTTTGCAGGCTGTTTTGCAGAATTATGCATGTGTTGGCCAAGCTTATACACAGAATGAACTTGGTTTATGTTTGCTTCATTCTTTACCTGAGTGGTAGTGGTGAGAGGCAGAAACTGTAAGTTGGTGCAATGCTATTCAGAGGTGCAGGGGGTGATACTTGGCTACGAAACATGCTGCTTGAACTTCCCCACCTCTGCCAATAAATGACTGCAAGTTGGATGCAAACACCTGCAGATGAGAATCAGGCAGGGAAGTACTAGGTAGGTGGTACTGACAGCTGACAGGGTACTGAAATGTGAGCCTTGGGCTCTGGTTCTGGATCAAGTAGAAACTCCTGTGTGAACTCATGTAAACCACTAAAGCTTTGCCCTTAAAATAGACATCACTGTCTTTGCTGAGTTTGTAGCTGGTAGTGGGTGGAGTATTTTGGTTTTGTTTTTGTTTTTAATAAAAGCCTGGGGTGTATTTGGATGTAAAAGACATTGTGAGAATAAAGAATATTTATTTTGGAGGCAGGGGTTGGGCTGCGCTTTTTTATTTTTTTCTAATCCCCTGAGTTGAGAAACTGAATCATTTTTCCTGGAAGACAGGGGGAGGGTGGCAACAAGAATCAATGTGTTAAGCCATTTGTCACCAGCTGCTGGAGTACAAATATTGACAAGTGCAAAGGTTTAGTGGTCTTGCTTTTTGAGCGAATATCAGCAATCTATCACAGAAAGCCTGCCTGTACTTCCAGGAGGCTTGTCCCTGGATAACATGATTATTGAAGTGAAATAGGGAGGCAAATGGTTAGACGTGTAGCACTGCTTCCACTGAACCCTACATTACCCAATGTCTAGTTACACAGGGTTTTGCCTTGCAACACAAATATCATAAATGTTATGGTTTTAAATTCAGCAAATTACTTTCCTGCATCATATTTCCTCCTTAGGGCAGTCTTGTAAGTTCATATCTGATCATTCGAGTGTGGTTCTTAGGTCTCCAGCTTGCTTTAAAACATCATATGCTCCTAGGGACGTCCCCAGGAAGGATGCTGTAGCTATGTTGTTCACATGCTAGGAATAGTATCACTGTGGGAACTGAGCATTTTCAAAACTGAAGCACCCTGCAGTGAGATATATGGAATGGATGGTCAGTGGGCTCTGAGCAGGGCTTTGTGAGCAGAGGGGTAGGTAACAGTCTTGAAATAAGAAAGAAAAAAAACATTGAAAACTTTCCACTGTTGCTGAGTCTGGCTGAGCTCCATCAGCTTGCAACACTGAGTTATTATATAAGATGAATCACTGAATGCCCTGGGCAGTTTGAAATCCTTATTGATGAGACCTGAACAGAGCAAGGCTAGAAGCCCAGGTGTTAGAGATGTCTGTAACCTGGGAGACAGGTACAGTCAAGGAAAGAAGTGTAATCTTCACACTGTATGCTATCACCCAAATTGCATACTCAGAGTCACTTCTGCCCATACCATTCCAAAGCTGAGCATCCTCTTCAAATACTGTGCTGTAACCTCCTTTCTTTCTGAAAATCACAAATACCTTTCTGCACGAATACCAGTTTTTACCAGACTCTGTAACACTTTGGAACCTCTGCTTTAGTCTCCCTTTCGAAGAGCAGTAGTGCTGTGGCAGGCATGTACATGTTTGTACATAGATGAATAGCTGCAGAACAAGGAAGAGAAGCACCTATTAAGACTTCCACTGGCAGCAGTTAATATCACAGTTCTGTTCCCAACCCTACAGTTAAACATACTCCCAGCAAGTTCTCATTCCCTTTTGGTGTTAGCCTCTTTCAGAAGCCGCACTACATGTGATTAGCTGGGCAAATAGCTCCTTGGTGTCTCCATCTTCCTGAGCTTGAGACTTGGAAATCTGTGATGTGGTCAGATTTCCTGGTTGCTTTTACTTTGACAGTATACATTTATATAGATGATTTATCTAGCTGGTTTAAATACTTCTTCTTAGGATTGCTGTCTGGGTCCTTAAAATCTAGGAAGAGGTTTTTTGTTTCAGCTGAACTTTTTAAAATCATCTAAAATTACTATTCTTAGAAGCAATCCCAATGAACTTAATGATCTTCTCTGAGTTATAAAGAATTTAGCTTGCTCTTGTGCAGGTTGTACATTACATTCTTGTTAACAGAAGCACCCAATAATAAAAACATCGATTCTTCAGTTGGCCTACTGTGCTTTATGGGGTTTTGATCCATAAAGTTAATTCACTCCATGTAATTTATTTTGCCAAAAAATGTCTTCTTCAGTCATCAGTGTTACATCATCTGTTGCTTATCAGCTCTCTGATAAATGTGTACTTAAGGGCCATGACCTATCATTAGGAGCAGTGCAACGACTCATTCACTTACGACCTCCCTTGTGAAAGTAGTCACATTAGTATAAATGGGAACTCTGCTTGAAAAGGAACTGAACAAGTTAAGTGAAGAGTCTAGTGGGGTGATTTGTATGCTTTGGGTCCTGTGTGTGCATCCCTTCTAGTTGGATCACTGGAATTTAGGACATCGTCTCAATCACTTTCTCATGATGAAGAGCTGGAGACGCTCTCCTCTGCATGTCCTCATACTAACAGGCAGTTAGATACATGTCTGCCATTTATGAGTGTCTCTGGAAATATTTGCAGCATGACATAACTCTTTAGAGTTGGGGTGCAGCAAATCAACTGTTTCCAGTATATCACTGTTATAGTTCAAGCCCAGCTGGCAACTAAGTACCAGTGCATTTTTTCTTTGATGCATCAAGTTTTCGACTTGGTACTGAAGACAGGAACAACTTTGCTCATAGGAGAAACTTTGTTCTTTGTGTGAGTCAGTTATTCCAGTGACTGTTCCCAAGATCAGGCCATGGATTTTTCAGACTCAGATGGGAATGAAACTGTTTTTCTCCAGTGAATCTAGTATTATGCTGTCCTACCCTGAAACATATTACAATACAGTATATCATAGGGCATCATCCTAAGGTGGGAATGGGCTATAGGTCGCAAATTTTTGCCTGATACTTCTGTCTCGAAATTAATATGTTGGCCACTGAATCTTTCTAAGTTTCTACTTCTCTGGTGTAAATCAAATCCTACTTCTCATTCTTAACCCCTGACATTTGTTGTGAGGCAGATTCTATACAGAGCAAGGTACTCGGTTCAAGTTCTGTCAAGGTGGCTATGAGGCATTCCTTTAAAAGCATGTGATAGGTTTAGTAGGTTTAGTGGTGGATTTGGCAGTGTTAGGCTTACAGTTGGGTTTGATGATCTTAAAGGTCTTTTCCAACTTAAATGATCCAATGATTCTACAGTTTATTTTTTTTTACTACACAGTGGGTTGAAGCTTGTAATTTCTAATAGATTAGAAGATCCTGTGCATTTGGTGCACTTGAAATATATCATTATGCTTCAGATCTGTGCCCCTCCTGGTTATTCTAAATTTGTCCCATACTGTCAAGCTCTTCTTGCTGGCATTACTCTAGCTGGAGTTCACTGTGATGATATTGTGTAAGTACACTGCACTAGAAAACTCCCATCCAGAGAGAAAGAAAAAAAACCCAAAGCCAACATCCAAACCCACGCAAGGTTTTAAAGTGTACAATTTGTTAATGCTATTCTGTCAGCAAGAGCACAAGGACAAGATTTCTAAGGCAATGAGCTGGGGTTTTACTGAGACACACTTAGCAACCGTGATAGAGCAGTTTGCTCATTGTCTGATGTTTCCTTTCTGAAGCGAAGCTAGTAATACTTTTGTACATCATCTGTAACTCTGAAGAGAGGGACAGTCCCAAGGATAAAATCCCAGACTTACTAAAAATTTCCACTGCACATTTTGCCATGGATAAATTCTATATAGTTGCACACAAGTTGCTACCATTACATGTAGGCCTCTCTATGGCAATTTTAACAATGCCTGGCAGGATGAAGATGATGAATGCCTCAGGGAAACAAACAAATAAACAAAACAACACATGGAAAGTCATGTATTGCTAGAACACAGACCACCATCTTGGAGACCGCTTTATTATCTGAGCCCCATTCTTCCAGTACAGTTCCCATTGTGCAAAAAGATTTTCAAGGAAAGCTCCGTGCAGCCTCCACAAACTTCATCGTTTTAGAAATGGCACTAGTGTCTGAGTGCTTTGCACATGAAAGAAAGAACGAAACAAAGTCTCGGACATTTTGCTTACCTGGTACGTTATGTTTAGTTTTGCCGTTTTTCCTGCATTTTCTGTTGGGCAATCATTTTCTTGGGAAGTTGGGTGGCTTTTTCAAAACATGCTATCATGTGTGGCTATTTATAACTTCTCAGGGTTGTGAAAGCAGAGAATTTCTCAGAGAACACTGAGGATGATGTAAACTATTTGCAGATCATAGCATTGGGTAAAGGGACAGTGGAAATGCCTTCTTTCTGCTGCAATGTTTAGATTTTCAGACCTGCAGAGGACACGGAGCATTGTGAAAGGAGACAGTAAGAGCTTGAAATGGAAAGAGCTATACGTGTAATGCGCACTATGAACCACATTATCTATTAAAAGTCATGGCATCTATAAATAGATCAGATCTTGAAGCTGAGGTGAACAGCTACCAGCAACTACCATGTGGGTATGAATCAGATGTTAGCTACCAGTCGTGCATGGATCAGATGTTAACAGCTAGAGAGAACTCAGATGTGTTTAGCTGTGGTTTGGCTGTTTGTACTGCAGCAGGGAGAGGCAACGGGTAACCTCCTGAGGTCCTTTCCTGCCTTTATTTCTGCGATTCCAAAAGCTACATGTACAGTCCACGCTGAACTCAAAAAGCCATCAGGAGAAAGATAATGGCTGTGACAAGACCATTCATATCTCACATACTTGTTTTTGCTACTGTAACTACAACAAAGCTAAAATAAAGTCAATGATGCAGAGCGCTATTTAAAAGAAATCTATCTCAATTATTTCCTGTATTAGTGAATGGTAATGGAATAAACATGGAAACGGATGACCTTACATAAAGGAGTGAAAATAGAAAGATATGTCAGTGAAATACTGCCATTTTGTCAGTTTAGCTACTTACTACACCAATATGAACATGAACTATAAAAGCAGCACTGCTAAATCTTCACTGCTTGGGCTCTCGAGCTCTACAAAATAATGTTGTCATAGGACAGTTATTGTCTATTGCTGCTTAATTGTGGAAAACAGCAGTCGCATTGGACTAAAATGTGAGTAGAAACAATGCCTAATGTAATGTCCACACAAGTAATGGTGTATGACATAACAAGCATTTCTTGTCATTCGGTAACATTTATGAGTCAATAAACGAAGACAACTGGTAGGTACCTAATGCTGTGCTCCATAGCATACTGAAAGTGGACAACACAGAACATACACCTGTGAAATAAAGAGCCTCATGATGTGTTGGGGGAGGGGGGCATCATTCCATCCCAACACACGCAGTGTGCAAGCACCTACAGTGAGCATTCGAAGCAATGTAGAGATATTTCATCTACTCCAGCTGGTGAGATGGTTTCAACTGGTGCTCGGTTCAGATGACTCTATACAAATGCCCATAGCATGGGGAACAAACAAGAGGAATTAGAGATGTGTGCACATTTACGGGCGTATGACATCATAGGCATCAAAGAAACATGGTGGGATGGCTCCTATGACTGGTGTGTTGGAATGGAAGGTTACAGGCTCTTTAGGAAAGACAGGCCCGGTAGGCAGAGAGGGGGAGTTGCTATTTATGTTAGGGATAGGCTGGAGAGTACGGAACCCTCTCTGGGGACAGGTGAGCAGTTGACAGAGACTTCGTGGGTCACGGTTAAGGGGAGAACAGCAGTGGGAGATATGACTGTGGGGATCTGTTACAGACCGCCTGACCAAGAGGACTCGGTGGATGAAGTGCTTTATAGACAGATAGGAACAGCCTCACGCTCGCAGGCCCTTGTTCTCATGGGGGACATCAACCACCCTGATATCTGCTGGAGGGACGGTATGGCCCGGCAAAAGCAATCCAGGAGGTTCCTCAATTGTGTGGAAGACAACTTCCTTCTGCAAGTAATAGAGGAGCCGACAAGGAGAGG
>JANRGW010033847.1:0-11982 GCA_024733675.1 Psilopsiagon aymara
AAAGCCCCTCTCCAGGTTTCCTGCAGCCCCTTTAGGCACTGGAGCTGCTCTAAGGTCTCCCCTTAAGGAGCCTTCTCCTCTCCAGGCTGGACGAGTCCAGCTCTATCTTTGGCTTAGCAAGGCCATTATCTCAAGTTCACGAATTCTGCCACTCCTGCAGATGCCAGCACATAGAGGATGGCAGTCGTTTGGTTCACATCAATACTGCCTCAGGACTATGGAAGAATTTTTTCCAGGGCCAGTGCTGCAGCAGCTGAATGTGCTGCACTTCAAACATTGGTCACTCCTGGTAAATGGGACAATAACCCAAGAAGCTGTCTTCTCTTTTGACATTGCCACACTCTGAGAAAGTCAGCCCTCTCATCAGGCATCTTACACACCATCTGTCCATGTTGAGAATCCATTCCTAAAACTTGCTGAGCCTTATGATGTATGTCCCTTGCTAAAAGTAAAAATGCTGCATGGAAGATGATGAATGGGACAATATGCTTGCTTTAAAGCTTCAGCCTGCTTTCAGACTGTATGGAAATGCCAGGCAGTTATTACACACCTTCTTGCTCAAAGAGATTTCGGATTATAATTGTCTTCAGAAGAAAGCATTAACTATTTGAGTCCATGGGAATTAGAAGAAGAGAAATCACCCAGCAACATGCATGGTAAAAAGAAGCAAAAGGAGGTATTTTCTCTTATGCCCTTGAATATTCCTTGTTTTGGGCTATTTGACAACAAAATTGAAAAGATAATGAAAGTGTAACAACAGCTTATGGGAAGATTCTGATAGATTGGGAATTGCCCATCCAGGTTGCATTCCTGATCCCTCCTGTCCACATTGCTGTCAGAACCAGCCCCACTGTACCAGCTGCTCCCAGGAAAAGCCCACAAGATGCTGTACTAAGACCTCGAGAAGAATTACATCCAGACCTTGAGTATTTCACCACACCTAATCACTGACACTGGTTTAGCTCTAAATTTTCTCCTCATGCACATCATCTTCCAATGCTTCCTTTGATCTCTTGTTCTTCATGTTCTTTCAGATTTAAAGAGCTTTCTGTAGTGCAAAACCAAGGGATCAATTCCTGCACAACATTTATTGGAGATTTGGCAGAACTGAGGTACTAAAGTTTATTTTATGGTCCATGAATAGAGTGACAAATTGTTGGTCCAAATGCCACCCTCAGGAAGACCTGACCCTAAGAATATAGCTTCCAAGGTTCCGCATGTCACTTACAAAGCTTGAAGTGTTCTCAGTTGACAAAAGAGTGGATATGTGTCAAGGCAACTTAAGAACTTTCAGGATTACATCTTCCATTTTAGTGTGGCCTCCAGGACACTATTTCTATTAAACAAAAATTACATCATTTGACAAATGTGGTCAACTTGAAGTTGTTCTTCAGACGCTACTGGAAGCATTGGAAATAGAGTCTAGTGGAACAGAAGTCGGAAATTCTTCACAAAAAATCACATTATTAACGGGGAAAAAAAGCATTCTTGTTTCAATGGAGTGCTTCATATTTCTGGATCACACAATCATTTAGGAAGCCATCAGTAAGAACATTTTATACATGGGGAAAAAACAGAGTCACATAACTAAACAGAGTCATGGAAAAAGGAAGGGGAAGAGAAGGGAAGGGAAGGGAAGGGAAGGGAAGGGAAGGGAAAAAGAAAGGGGAAAAGGGAAAGGGAAAAAACCACAAAGCATTCTCAGACCTGGAAGCACACAGTCAAGTGGTGGCAGGAATTTGCTGGATATGATATGCAATAGTGCTTTCACTCAGGACCACACAGGCTCCCAGCCTGAAATTCCATCCACCTCCTCCCTCTATACGTGTGCTCAATTCACAGTAGCAATGCCTTTGAGCATCACTCCATGTGTATATTTTCTATCACAACAGCCCTGTAAATACTCTATCAGTAGCAGTACAGCTAAAACACACAGATGCTAAGGGACTTCCTCTTGATTACACTACAACTGCTTATCATTCTCCAGGAAACACTTCTATTTGCAAGCAGATAAAGGAGAATATACTTAAGAGTCAGGATGCAGGTAGTTAAACACCATGTCTCTCTAAGCACCATCTTTCTAAGATCTCTCTGATGCACACACTTTACTGTAACATACTGATTCCATCTGTCATTAAAGGAACACTATTACAAGCAATCCAAGTGTGCTTCAAAAAAATTCCCTGAAAGAGAGGATTACCCCAAAGAGGAAATACAGAGAATTAGGTACTTAGATGCAAATTTGTTTTAATGCTACATCAAAGTTACTTGGCTATAAAGCCAAGGGATTACCCTGCTTTCTGAATATAAGTGGTTCCATAGCCTTTTCTCCTGTTTAAATAACATTTCCTGGACATCCCCCAAATGGTTCCTGACAGGCCGCCTGCTTTGTCTGAAGACCCAGATTTAGACAAAGCTGTCTCATCAGTGCTTTATTTTAATAGATATAAAATGCAGTCCTTCACATCTTTGAATACTTCATTAGCCTCCTTAAAGATTAATGCTTTCTGTATGTGCATCCCTAAGAGGTGCGTGTTTTCCAGGAGCTGCCTTTCCTCACTGCAGAACATCATATGAGCTACTTGAATTCAAGCTACTCCAGCGTTACTCATATCATGGCATCTGTTGCAATAAAGCATTAATTGCTAAGAGAAGTTTAACTGCAGCTGCATGGTGAGGCAAGATTGGGTATTGAAGGACTGATGGAATAACGGAGTCTCCTGAGTTCACTCAGCTTTGGGACAAGCCTCTGGTTTGGAGCAAACCACTGCAACTGGAACTGTGATCGATATGTAAACGCGAAACAATCTTAGGTTTTCAAGGAATTCTGTCATGGGCCAGATACGGTGCTATTTACAGCCAATGGGAACCTTTCCAAAGACCTTTAAATGCTGGATTGAGCCCTGGACCATTGCAGCAATATTCACCCATTCCTGCTAGCTGCAGGCATTTTCTTCCTATCACAAAAAAATCCAAGTATTAGCCCATCCCAAGGAATGGCAATTTTAGTCCCAAAACCTAAACCTCATACGAAAAGGAGTTGGGATTGAAAGTGGCATCTTGTAGAGAAGCCTTCAAACTTGGCACACTTTGCTGCAGGCCACCCTCTGACACAGGTCAACCTGTGAGTTTTAAAGAGCCAAAACACAACCACAGCCTTTCCACAGAATTTACTTCATTCTTGCCCCCAAAATACATGGTGCAGACAACTGCCTCAGATCTATACTCTTCAAATTCATAATCTATTCCTCTGAAGAAGTCGGGTCACACTTGGCTACTTGACTGCAGTAGTGCTGTGCAGGTACTTGACTGCAGGGAACAAGAACAAATGAAAAGATTCATTTCAAGCCATGATTGAGGCCAACAAAAATAAAAGCATAAAACCCAGAGTATTCTCATATGCTTGAAGTCTGCCAAAAGCAATTCAAAACCAAAACAATCAGAACTGTTTGCTGAGTAAAGGGAAGTGGCTAGTGGTAGGTGTATTAACTTTGTTCTGATAAAAACAGCCCGCATAAACTGTGAAGAAGATGGCCTTACCAGTGTCAACACCAAACCTTTTCAGGCTTTCTTGTTCAGCAGAGCTACAACTCACTGACTGTAAACAAATCAAAAGATACTCCTTCCACTTCAAGCAATTTTACACTGCATCATTTTTCACATCCTAGAATCATCTACGTCATCTGATCCAACCGCTCATTCAAAGCAAGGATAACGAGTCATTTCCAGTTCTCTGTTTTCTGAATAGTAACAGATGTCTTTTTCTAGCTCCTTTTCTTACAACAAAGCTCCAGTCAACTGCAGTGTCAGTCTATAGACTCATGGACAGAGAGCACATAAATCTGGGGGAGGGTGGAAGACTGCTCAGTAGCTGGCAATGCAAGTACATTGAGATAATTTAACAGGGGAACCCCATTATGTTCTGCCATTTGTGCACTGGTAGAGTTCTTCAGCAATCAGCAGTCAATTCTACACTACTTTTTTAACGTCAAAGCGACTGAGTTACCAGCACTAATGATTCCTCTGGTGAATGACCAGCACTAATGATTCCTCTGGTGAATGACAGCATTTGAGCTATTCAGGGAAACACTGAAAGGAGAAAAATCTTACTTAAATCTAAGATCCATTCTCCATCTTACCCTCCTCCCCCATTCTGAAAGTGATTCTTGGGGCCCACAAGGCAAACATTGAGACACACTATGGAAAGGATCTAAGTTCTAACTCCATGCTAATGAGAGATCATTGCTGATGCTGCTTTAGAAGTACTTCTGTAGTAACTACAGAAGACTGATTTTAGGAACTTACTGAGTCTCGCAAGTGACATCTTTTTAGGGAAAGAAAAATGAAAGAATTGCTTCCTGCATGGCTGCAGTAGGCATCATAAAATACTAATTTTGGATAACCTTTCTAGAAGAGCATAAATTATCCGTGAGTCTGAACACCACTGTCTTTCTAGTACCTTAAATAACCGTTTCTTCGGCCCGTACTACGTTAATCTTCAACTAACAGCTCATCAACAGCTGAAACCCAAGCAAAACTGCTTGATTTTAATTAAAATATTATTTCACAGCTGGTTTAATTGCCAAAATGTAGGGTTTGGGTTGGAATTATTCACTGTGTGGTGGCGTCATGTGACACAGAGGTATTTTTTTCAAGTGTGCAATTGAAACATTCAAATAAGATGCTTTCAAATTGGCTGCACTGCTGAAGAAGATGACTGGCAAAGAAGATCCCCTCCGTGTCTTCACTTTCTTTAATACTTGTTAAATGTTCTGTGTAATTCACAGTGGTGAAACAGGAAGCAGGCTTACTCTGCCAAAGCAACATGGAATTCAAACATTCAAATTCACTTTTTGCTTTTCAAAGACAGAAAATACAGTTTCGGTTCGTTTCTGCCACCTAGGATAAGCTTCCTTGGCAAATACATGTGTGTGCACACATACACATGTCAAAATCATTTCTATTGTACAAAGAAATATTTCCCTTTGTGGAAAGCAGGCAGCTATGGAAAACACCAATTTGCCTTTTTCAGTTCCTTCTCACTAGAACACTCCTATAGGCTTTTAAGAGAAAGTGGAAAAACTTGTAACAGTTCTGAACCAAAGAAAATTAAATTATCTTGAATCCAAATTTTACTATAATGCAAGAGGTCTGTAGGACTCTTCCCTCCATGAAATACACTTGGCTCTTATTTCAATTAAGTAAAATACTAAGTCAACTCAATCCTCTACCAGCTTCAGTTTGGCATCTGTAAGCAATAAGGAGTAAGATTTCCGACACAAAGGAACATACATATTCCTTTTTGACATAACCTTAGCAAAACCAAATAAATACTTGAAATATAGGTCATGCAAATGGCATGTGTGTGCATGTGTGTGGAAAATGCTGAGCAAGACATTTTTGTCCTAGGTAGAAACAGTGAAGATATTTCTGGTGCAAACGCATCATTCTGTTCCAGCACATTACTTTTTTCAATTTGATGAAAATTGAATGACCAGAACATAATTAATGGTTGAAACTCTTTCTGTTTAACAAATTGAACTACTTTGAATACTAACTAGCCATATGTAAAGCTCATCAATATTAATGAAACTTTCTGAAATATATCATTTATTCTTCCTGGACAGAATAGATATTAATGCGAAATTAGGCTCACAGGTTAAGATTTCAGAGGCATAGAGAAAAATTCACAGTCCGAGAGGTTTGGAAGGCTAAGTTCCAATTTAAATTCATGAATTTCCTAGAAATTCCAGTTGCCTGCCCACACTGTGAATGCCCAAACAAGCTCATGGAAGTGGCCTTCAGTACTGAGAATCTGACTCATTCACAATAAAACGCAGCATGTGAGAGCTCTTTGATTTTAGTAAGATGGTGTTGGATGTCCTTGGATCATCAGTGTTCTACAAAACTGCAAGATCCTATTCTGCAACAAGAAAGCAATGGACAATAAGGAGAACTGAACAGATGTGAAAAAAGGCCGCGGATATGTGAGAACAGGACCACACTGAAATAACCATTAAGCTGAGATGGATAAGGCAGGGCTGGAGCAGCTCTGCCCCAGAGATAGGCTGAGAGCCTGCAGAAGAGAAGGCTCCAAGAAGACCTCAGAGCAGCTCCCAGTGCCTAAAGGGGCTCCAAGAAACCTGGAGAGGGGCTTTGGAACTGGATGAGCTCTAAGGTCCCTTCCAACCCAAACGAGCCTGTCATTCTAACACCCTGCCTTTACAGCCACCCCATCTGCCTCCACCCCAAATTTTACTTGTCAGGCATTACCAGAGAGGAAAATGTTTCTAGGATAGGTATGAAAAAGCACAATAAGTTCTATGGTGGGTTTTTTTTTTTTTGGAACACACTACCCAGCATTTTAAAACTGACACAGAAAATCAGCAGCCCCCAACTTTGACATCAAATTCTGCCTGATGCAATGAGCAGGTTGTTATCCTCATTAAGAATATGCAATTCATTTGCATGTCTTCAGGTGCAGTCCTTGAACACTGATGTAGGACATCATGTTAATGGCAAAGGCGGTGTATTACCATAAAAATTATTCATCCCTTCACACAATAAAATAGAAGTTATCTAACATTCTGTGAATTTCTGGAGTGATAAGTTCAGATTATTCTGCAATGCTGTGGATTGACTCTTCAAATACGTATTAACACAATTCTGTCATAAAGCAATCGCCAGTGGAAAGTTTGTTGTTGGCTTTTATACTTTCAATATCTTTCTCAACTGTTTATTAGATTAACTTTAGGAAGGGTGAACGAAGCCTGAGTCATTAAATCACCTCAAGCTGCTTCCTGTTTACGAGGCAATAACCATTTTCCTGGGCTAATAAATTCAAGGCCCACAGCTGAACATTTATTAGCCCAAGATACAGTTATTGTTAAGTTAATTGGAAGAACCCTGAAGAAGTTGTTATAATGAAACTTCTAATGATTAAATATTTGGGAGAAATCATCTGTTTTAAAGTGTGGTGGCTTTAATTAGAAACTGAGGAGTCGGGGCAACACTTAAGTTCTTGATGAGTTCTAGCACCAAAGGAAAGTGGTTGTATCTGACTTGATCTGGGACCAGTAACACACATATTTGACATGGAATGACTCTGATCAAGCCAACACAATCATCTCACCTGCAGTGGTACCACCTGTGACAGCCATGGACAACAGTGAACCAAGTCCAGGAGAAGGTGCAGTAACATCTGAGCTGTATCAAAACAGAGTTACCAATATCAGACTGATCTATGAACCTCCAAAGGCAAAAATGGATTGAAATTTAGCTCAATAAAAATTCTATTGATTGTGGCACGAATTTCAGGGCTAACTTGTATTCTATTGGCAGGATGGAGGCTTTTCTGATGATAGCCCATGGCATGAGGATCTTTAAGCGCAGGTTGATGCTAGGAGACAATTTTATACTGCAATAATAGAGGCCTGCTGAATCTTTAACAGTCTGCCTTGAGGTTCCCAAAGAACCAGAGCCTAAATCCATCACCTTGGGGAACACTTCACCTTGTTGCCTCAAGCAGCCAGCCAGATCTGTAAGCCAGCAAGGACAACGAAACAATGAAAATCCCACCTGATGGCAGAAATACACTCAGCAAACTAACTGAATAGAGAGCAACAAATGTTAAGAATAGGGTAAATAAGAGAAATTCACCCTTTGACATGCAGTCTCGGCTTGCTTCATCTTGGCCTTGTTCACCTTTGGTTCCCAAAACATCAATGAACCTCTAAACCAGTGTCATTCCCGTATCCTTTATATTCAATATGATCTCTTTGAGAGGCAAATTAATTTACAGAATCCCTTGTGTCTTTTCCCTACAGCTTTGGGGGGCAGTGAATGCACAAAGCCAACTTCCCCAGCAGTGGGATGCACTGGTGGCCATGGTGCTGTGCCCACAGATCAGTCTAGTGCCCTTATGGCTTGTGAACAGTGGAGAGTCCTCCTGGAAAAATGCACTGATGAGATCTCCCTGCACATCACCACTTTGCTCTATTGCTTATCTTTAGACAACAGCCATTTCTCACTGAGCTTTCTTTTAAACAGAGGTATAATAGTGTGTGGGACAATGAGCGTGTGCTGAGTAGCCAAAGTAAGTGTTAGACTGGTCATAGCCTGGATGGGATCATCAAGGAGTTATTCCCTATTTCAGCAACAGTGAAGGGGTTTTGGAAGCTGTCAGTGGAATTTCCAACCACAGGAAAAGTGAACAGGAACACTAATACTGAAAGTTAATGAAACTTTGCAGGTATTTCAAGGCCTGAAGTATGTACAGCTATGGACAAGTGTTAGTCCAGAAATACTATTTCCATGCCCTCTAAAGCAAAGGCCACTTTTCCCCCTGTCTTCAGTAAACACTAGATGTGATATAAAGTGATCTGGCTAAAAGGCATGTAAATGCAGCTGTCGTTTTGACAATCTTTAATCCATCTGACCTGCCATTTGAGGAGCAGAATGTTGCTGCGTTCTTGCAAAGCCCACACACTCCAGTGTTACTATCTACTCCTGACAGCACAGCAAAGCAACAATTACACCAATTGCAGCAGTTCCTATTAGTAGGAGACAATAATACAGAACACTTGCAATGTTTGAACCTCAAACCAGCATTTTGCTTGCAAACAACTCCAGGTATTTAATTTCAAACTCCATCTATTTAATTTCACAATCTAACACGTGTATAAGCACACCTGAAATTATCTGGATATCAAGCTTTCAGCTTTTCCTCAGCTTTTTTGTCTATTTTCCTCATCTAATCACCTTTAGGAAAGCCATGTCAATGTTCAGCTTGGGTAACACTTGAAATATTTGATTGAACTCTAATCCTGTGAAAAAAAGTAGGTATATACAGTAGCTGTTTCTTCCTCTAGCTCCCCTATGAAAATACAGTTCAGACTTCCATTACTGCTGCAAAGCTTTGCAGGCCCAATGAAAGAGGGAGAATAAGGCAGCACCCTCATGTCAAGTGTATTAGTATAAGGTGGTATTTGTGCAGGACAATTTGCAGGCATTTTATGGGTTCTCACTAAAGCTTTGTACGAGCAAAGCAGTGGAATGTATCAATGGGAAGTGTGACAGGAGCAGGTCCCACTGCTGGGGGGCTGGAGGTGACAGGAGCTCCCAGACCAGGCACACAAGGCCCTGACACTGGGGAACAAGGAAATTAAGGCTGCGTTTGAAAGAAGTCTGATAATCACAATAGGTTCTGGTTTGTGAGTGACACAGCTGCTTGTATGCAAACCAGGAAGCTACAGCTACACCTTTTTCTTTCCCCTCAAGAAAGCTGCTTAACCTTGAAAATGCAGCTTAGCTCAGACACACACACACACAAAAAGTAGTTTATTCAGAAAGTGGTAATTAATTTTCTACAGAGGCTGAAATCACTCTGCCTAAAGCAAAATCCTTCTGACATTATTAAATGTCACAGTGCAGTTAAAGCACAATTATAAACTAATTCACAGAATAAATCTCATTAGTTTCCTGAGGCCTTATGAATAAACTGGAAGAAAAAAGTTACCATATTTGACTTTCATCTTGCTTGCCTGAACAGACACCCAATCAAAAAGCATAACATTTTAATAATTACAGATGATTAAAACCAGATAGTTTGAAGGAACAGCTGGATAAAAGTGACTGCTGTGTACGTGCCTATGGAGCAGCGGGAAAGTGCTTCACCTTTACTAGCCAGCAGTATAAAATGACAGCCATAGGTGCACTTGAGCGTACCCCAGGTACGTACATCCTTCATCAGATGGGTGTCAGCTCTGCTCCAGAACTGTTCACTGCTGGAAAAAAAACTTCATTTCACATTAACAGTTTAGAAAACAAATGCATTTGAAGCAAGTAGTGGTTGTATATAGAAGAAGAGAAGTATTTTATAGGTTGAACTGTCAAATTCAGGATTTCAGCATTGGGAAATCTTGATGTTGGCTTCTTGTTTGCTTTATACTTGCAGTAAAAAATTCTGAAGCTTTTCAGTTTTAGCTGTCTTCACATTTATCTGTCTTACATGATGGGGACACAGCAAAGAATGCAGGGACTCAGTGGTCTGAGTTTGCTAGGAAACAGTATACCTCAGTTATTCCTTGCTTGAGCTCTGTGCACAGCTTTCACCTCTACACTGAGACACTGAGGTCAAAATTTTCCATAGGGATGGGTGCTGGGCTGAATCCAGATTGATATCTACTTAGTATAAGAATTGAATTCTGCTGGAAAATTAGGATGACTCAAAGTGGCCACTAAAGGCAAAAACTTGCCCAGCTGAGTTAATGACAAGGGATTTATTCTCCTAAAGTCTTTCAAACCGACTCATGGAAAGCACTTTTATGAGCAAAGTAATATGACGAAAATACATTTATTGGAAAATCCACGAGTTGTAAAGACGTACAATCTCCCTGTTGGATTCAATTTCAAAGGACTAATTTCCTCCTCCTCAGTAGCAGATACACACACGTTGCTGTCTCTTTGTTTAAATAGGGATGAACCTTCTGGGCCTGGGAATTTGGCTCTGATTCAATTACTGCTAAAGGCTAAGCAGCTTACCCACAGCTTAGCTGAAGCAGAGATCCAGCTGGCCCACAAAGCCCAGGTGACAATCGAAGTTTAGAACCGAAAGTATGGATCCAAACTTGGCTTAACACACTGAAAATAGGAAGGCCAATGGGGAATAGTGATGAGGACTATCCTCTGGGCTCAGACACTGGAATGGAGTTCGGAAGGTGGGATTTGGGTTCCTGGCTGTGTTACAGACTGCACAGAGAGATAACTCAAACTCTGTTCTACAATTACACTGCTGCAAAACAACTCAGTGTTCAACTCAGAGCCATCCCTCAGTATTTTCTTATAAAAGAAATATTTTCTTTTCAGCCTGGAGAAGACAAGCTGCGTGGAGACCTCAGAGCAGCTTCAGTGTCTGAAAGGGGCTGCAAGGATGCTGGAGAGGAACTCTTCATCAGGGGCTGTAGAGATAGGGCAAGGGGTGATGGGTTCAGACTGAAAGAGGGGAAGTTCAGGTTGGAGATCAGAAAGAAATTCTTTACAGTGAGGGTGCTGAGGCGCTGGCACAGGGTGCCCAGAGAAGCTGTGGCTGCCCCATTCCTTGCAGTGTTCAAGGCCAGGCTGGACAGAGCTTTGGGCAACATGGTCTAGTGTGAGGAGTCCCTGGCCATGGGAGGGGGTTTGGAAATAGATGATCTCAAGGTGCTTTCCAATCCAAACTATTCTGATTCTATGAACTGTATTCCTAAAGTACTTCCACTGATATCTCTACATAAGTATTACAAATAAGGGACCTGCCTATGAAAGTAGATGAACAAAAATTAATCTCTGCTAATTTCCCTCTGCACAAAAGCTCACACACAGAGTCCTGCCAGGACCTTACAAACCCCCAAAACCACAGACCAAATATTAGATTTTAATGCAACAGTGGCAGTTTACAGCAGCAGTTTACAGTTTCTCACTGCCTGATCCCATAACAGCAACTGCAGAGAAGATTTCTAACTGTGGGGTGACCATAAACAATGGGCACCTGAAAACAATGCAAAACAAATAAGAAGATGGTGGAAGAGTTCACTAAAAGAATATATAGAAGACTTACACACTGCAGTAAAGAGAACATGTTTAATAATATACTATCAAATGGAATAGTAAGATTTATTTTTGCACCATATTTATGTGTCATTTATATCAGAATCAGATCCAAAGGTTCCCTCTTCTAGGGTTTTATTTGTGTGGGGTTTTTTTCCCCCCCTCATACTATTATGGTCAATCTAAAAACATCATGTAGTTGGAAATACGTGCAACCTTTGGTTAAATCATATTGGATATAAGAGGGAGAAGAAGTATAGAATCATAGAATCAAAGAATAGTTAGGGTTGGAGAGGACCTTAAGCTCATCCAGTTCCAACCCCCTGCCATGGGCAGGGACACCTCACACTAAATCATATCACCCAAGGCTATGTCCAACCTGGCCTTGAACACCGC
>JANRGW010033848.1:3632-20527 GCA_024733675.1 Psilopsiagon aymara
GGGCAATAGTGTCCATTGCTAAGTCCACCCCTCGATCATGAGTCCATCTGTATGTTGCATCCCTGCCCTGATGGCCTGAAGTGTCATGGGCCCACCAGGCTCAAAATAATTCACTCTCCCTTTCATCAGTTTCTGCAACTTGTCACTGGGGACTCAGTACAGCTGCCTTCTACCTTTTGACAATTCTAAAGCACTGGAGGGACCCAGTGGACTAGACACTTGCCCATGCTGTCCCACACATCCTGCCACTCATGACTGCCCAGACTCAGGGAAAATCTCTTGGTCATCCAAGATTGTAGTCTATCCCCAGACAAGGCCCATACCCCACTCTGCTTAACTTTCGAGATCAGACAAAATGGTCGTGGGTAAAACACACTCTGTATGTGTGCCGACATCACACATGTATGTATGTATGTATGTGCTGATCCCCATCACAATCAGCAGGAAGGTCTCAAGGGTACCTACAGGCCATTCAAAAAATTCAGAACTCTCAAATGATGCTGTTGCACTTGTCACTGGGGCTGGTGTAGTTGCTGTACTTTGAGCTGGAGTAGCTGCTCTGTCTGTTGTGGTCTTAGTTTGAGTAGTTGCTGTACTTGTCGCTGGGGTTGGTATAGCTGTTGTCTTGGAGCAGGAGTAGCTGCACTATCTGTTGTAGTCCGAGTCTGAGCAGCTGCTTGCTTGTCACTAGGGTGTGTGGGAATATCTCCCTCATAGGCTGACCACTCAAGAAGGGGGAAAACAAAGACGTGTAATTGCTAAATACTTCCATTATATACTTCCCAAAGTATAGAGGTGGTGACCACACTGGGAACACAAGCCAGAACAGTTTTATGATCAATGATTCCATTGTATTACAAGTTATTACCATAAAGTACAATGAAAGAAGAGCCTTAGCCCAAGGCCCTAGCTGATGAACACCTACGCATGTAAATGCCGGCCTTAAGTAAGGTACAACATGCTGAAACTGTGAGATCAAGAGAAACAACTTTGAGAGACAATAAATCAGCATTGTGATGAGTGACTATTAATCCAAAACGATGAGTGCTTATCACAAATACAATTAGACACACTTGGTCAGGTCTGCGTCATCTCATCCCTTCATGCCCCCACTTTGGCCGCCAAAAAAGAACTGTCATGGTTTAAGTCCAGTCAGCAACTCATCCACGCAGCCCCTGCTCACTCCCCCCCACTTCCTCCCTGCTCCTGGAGGGACAGGGGGGAGAACTGAAAGAATGTAACTCCCACTGGTTGAGATAATAATAGTCCAGTAACTGAGGTATAATATAAACCACTGCTGCTACCACCAATAATAACAGTGGTACGAGGAATAACAAGGGAAGAAAATACAACCGCTCAACATCCGCCAACCAATATCCAGCCCGACCCAAGCAGTGATCTCACCCTTCCAGGTAACTGTGCCCCCAGCTTATATAGTGGGCATGACATGCTGTGGCAAGGAATACCTCTTTGATCTATTTGGGTCAGGTGTCCTGTCTCTGCTTCCTCCTACCTTCCCCTCTTCACTGGCAGAGCATGAGGCTCAGAAAGTCCTTGATCAGATGAAACATTTGAGCAGTAACTAAAAACATCGGTGTTATCAGCTCTGTTCCGAGGCTGAAAGTCAAATCCACAGCACTGCACCAGCTACTAAGAAGGAGAAAAATGACTGCTACTGCTAAACCCAGGACATCATGGTAAAAAAATAAACTAAACTTCATGCTGTAACTCACTGCCCCCTGGAGGTGTTTAAAAAAATATGTAGATGATGTCCTTAGTGACATGAGTTAGTGGTAGACATGGCAGTGAGGTAAAGGTTGGACCTGATGATCTTAAAGGTTTTTTCCAACCTGATTGATTTTATGATTCTGTGATTCTGAAACCATGCAGTTTTACTGAGGAGTTGCCTCTTGAATGTTCTTAAATAAAACTGTATACTGTACAAATCAGAAAGGTTCCCAGAAAGGAACAAGGTAAGGTATGTGCTTAACAGGATAAGGTTTTTTGTTTATTTACAGAAGATAACTACAATTTAGTTTCTTTATTTTCTTTTATTCTTAAAAGCTGCAGCATTTCAGATAGCAGTTGTAAACACATATAGCTGAGACAACAAATATGTAATTATTGGTCCTTTCAAGAATCGAAATGTTATAAATTATTTAAGAAATCCTTTTCCGGAGACAAACAAAACTTCATCTTTTGTCTTGAATCTGCCCTATATAATTACAGATCTGGTATTGCTTAACCACCATGTTGTAAACACACAGCCACATAAATATATACAGATATATATGTATCTATGAACATGTATATATGTATCTCTACATACAAATTATAAGGCTAGAGCTTAACATTTCTCATTACACTTTCAGTTACCAAGCTTTTTAATATTTTTTTTTATAAAACTACACCCTGCTTTCTCTTCTATACTGGGTAAACCACTCTGGAGAGCCTACTTTTAGGACTCTGCAATTAAAACTGCGTATATGAAAAAAAAAAAAAAAAAGTCAATTATTAGACCTCTTTGAGCCAAAATGATTTTTGTTAGTGAAGTCTGAAATTCCATATTAAATCTGCACCTTTTAAAGTAAATAGGTGCAGAATAAAACTTGTAAATCCTACAGGACATGGGTGTGCCTCCTTTTTTCCTTCTTGAAAGAAAATCCCCATATGCTGAACTTCTCTATTTTCAGTGGTAACAAAAGAGGACTTAGTTGACATTGGGTCTATAAGCTATGCTAAAAACAAACTAAAAAACCCCATCGAGGACTACTTACATACTCATTTCTGCTACTATTTTCTGACACCTACTGAACAGAATAGAAATGCATGACAATTTTTTTTCTAAGTCATGAAATAGTAAACAAAGTATGTTACATGACATAGTATATTAATGTTATTCCTGACAGCAAATCTGCCAAAATCTGGCATAAATATCCCACAAGTAGATATTTACTGAGAAATGACAGAAGGTTTTTTTTGTCTGTTCCAGGTTTTCACGAATGTCAGAAGTGCTCAAGTAACTGTCTGGAAATAATTAAGTGTCCAGTCACTTCAGGAAGCATTCTCAAGTGCTTGCAATTAGAGTTAAAAGAAATCAAGAATGTCATGAGATTGATGTGAACTAATGGTGTTAAAAACCCAAGACAATAAGCACATATATTGGCAAAACAAATCCATATATACTTGCTAGCAAACAAAACCAATGAAAGTAAATACAACAGCTGAAAGGAAAGAAGAACAGAACACAGCAAAAGGGGAGAGATGTGCAGAGTTAAAAAGGGGACAAGCAGTAAAATCTTAAGCAGCTACAAAGGAAAATCTAAAACTATGGTAGGAAGAAAAAGAAACATCATGAAGGCAAATGAGAAATTTGTGAAGTGAACATACTTCAGAATACATATCTAAAGCCACAGATGAGTAAACTGTGTTAGTAAAAGAGTTAGAAACAGAACCAAGGGGGAGGGGAATGTTAATTTTATTAATAATTTATACAAGAAAATATTTTTAATATAAGAACAATTATTTAGTGCCCTGAAGAGAAGTAGATGTGTGCTATCTGACGAACAGATTGACTGCACTTCCCCAGCTGACAAAAATCTGCTTTCTATGTACCTATTTCCTCTGGTTTTTTTTTTTTATTTTTCCCCCTTTAATCCTCATAAATCATCCGAAAATCTTGATTTGTTCCAGACCAGTTAAAACCCTTGGCTGGGTACAGACCTGGAAATACCTGTCTGACTCTGAAGCAGAACTTCTTCTTGGTAATTAAAATCTGTGTTTACAAAAAATGCATTTTCCATACTTTAGCTGTTATTATATTCATTGCTCTGCTATGTAGCTTCTAAGAGTTAAATTTCTTTATGAATTTTCTATTATTTTTGTAATATAGGAAAGTGAAGTAAAAAGGCAAGAGAATTGCATATTTCACTTTTTCTCCTTCTCCACGTTCGACCTTGGGAGAATATAATACTTCCAATACTAGCCAATTCTTTGGCTTCATGAATTTGTTTTTAGGTCCCTCTCCTGGGTAATGCTAGTCAGAGGACACAAATCTCTTGAAAAGTATGTGACAGGACACAAGGCCCACATATGCAGTTCAAACTTACTCTCTGGAGCTCTGGAAAGAAGTCAGGAAGTTTAAAAGAGGTCCCCAGCCATGTTCCTAACTTCTTTACACATTTCTTCCACTTCCAGATAGGTCCCGGGGAGCGTGGCACTTCAGTCTCTGATCCATCTGCTACCACTACACAGTGAACCTTAGTGCATTTCGGTTTTAGGGTCTTTTCTTTCCCCAGAGAAGTGGAGAGTCTGTATTTCAGAAACTGTTCATCCATATACAGTCTGCCCTTAACTCCAGCATCTGGAGTACATTGAAGAAAAGTCCAGTTCTGCTTATAGAGCAGCTATGCTTTGAAAACCGTGGTTTCAGTGTAAGAGACCTCAACTGCCCCTAGTTAGAAAATGAAGAATGTATCTAACTGTATATACATTACTGTCAATTAGGGTATTTTTTTCTCTTTGGCAAACATAAATGTGTTTTCCACGATGAAGCCCCTAGGGGTCATGAACAGCTCTTACAATAAGAAGCCAATCCGATATGGTGAAGACATTTGAGTCAGTAATTTTACTCAGAGCAAAAACTGACAATGAACAAAACATTCTTGTTAATCTCGGTGAATTTTGTTTTAAAACTTTCAGCCAAGCAAAATGGTTTCTTATTATGGTGGTCCTAATTTTTCCAGATTAGCTCAGTAAAATAGGGGAGCTATTTCCTGTCTTTTAAAAGTAATAGACTGGAACTAGAAAAAGCTATTGTCCGCAGCAGCAGCCTGCAGTACTTCCCAGGCCTAGTAGAAGTAGGACCTCTAACAGTCTGAGTGACACAGAGACAAAAAAAGAGAGCTAAATCTGGGGAAGAGTTGAAACAGCACAAGAAACTCCTATGACAGCACAGATGAATGAAGCTCCATGTTTCTACACACAGATCAACAGAGCTGGATCTTTCATTATTCTACCCATTTTTGGCTGTCACTTTAAGAAATTGCCTACCAGTCACTAAGCAGTCACTAAATCATAGAGGGATGGCAATACCAACTGGACACACTGTTTGATTCCAAGTTTAAGAATGCAGTACATTCTTAAACTGGTACTACGAACTTCTACTTAGCACTTTCACAACCCTCTTCCCTGCAGGGGCATAAGAAGTAGACAGGAACTTCTCCCAGTAATTCAACAATTTGCTTAGAAAATACCAACACCAAGATCCACAACACTCTCCAGCCACTCTTTCTGCTTTAAATCTTAACAATCCCTTTGACAGGCCATGGGGACACACAGTTCTCATTTGCAGAAGTAAGGGCTCCATTTGCCTCCTTACAACACTTCCAAACCACCGTGTTACTGTTTAGGACTAAATTCTTAACACCTCAGTGGGATTTAGAGCTCTGTATGGAATGACTGCCACATACAGAAGCACAGAAATGATCATGCTTGTTCAAACATATACCAAATTTACTTAACATAAACCTACAAATAAATAGCTGAGTGAGTACTCTAAATAGGTAATGACTAAATCATACTGGCCTTTAGAAAGCTGGCATTAAACACTATTACTATTATAATTGGAGTTGAATAAAAATAATTACTTGATATAATTGGTTTTTTTCTTTTGTATTTTCTTTAATAGGGATCTGTAAATTAGACACAAACACAATTATTCATTATGAACAAATCACAAACTTTCCCGCATTAATGTACTACAGCTACTCTGGAATAAAATAAACTTTGAAACTTAACATTTAGGGATACCTGTATAGCGAGGCATTTATTTTTAATCTGCTAAGATAAGCTACTTCTGTGTAACATTTGGTTAGCATTCTGCACAACCTTCCTTTACAGCATATCTAACTGTATTTAATTGTTTCAGATGCTGGATAGGTATGCTCAAGATCTGTTTTCATAACACTCACTGCTTTATAAATAAACAGATAGCCTCTTCCCCCAGTAACTACTGGATAATAGCCAGCAGAGGTGTTAGCAGATGAGCATCCTTGCAAGCAGCTTTTCCAGTGGGACAGACACTTGCCTTGCCACTCCAGATCACTGTAACTCTCCCTCATATTTGCCAGAGAACTGCTCATCTGTGTGTTCCATAACCTCTTAATCTGCAACAAGCAGGTTATTTTAAGCAGTTTAAAAAGAACTCACTTTCACTAAATCAAATCTTTGTACTTGAATAGATTAAGGAGAACAAACATAAAAAGCTCTACTGTCAACTGTCAGAGGGTGATAACATGTGGCATGTGGGAAAGGTTGCTTCAATCTGTTCAGGTAAAGTAGACCTGTCCACAGTTTGAAGTGTTCAGAAAGGAGCCCAGTTCTGTGAGAAAACAGAATTTTTCATTTTCTGGAAGGATGATGGGCATGATGAAGACACTTGAAGAGTTAATACAAGAGGCTCTAAGTGCACCTGGCAGTCAACTGAGTATTAGGAGATAGTTTATATGTTGTGGGTTTGTGGGTTTTTTCTGTGTTGTTTTTTTGGTTGGTTATTTGGTTGGTTTTGGGTTTTTTTTTTTAAATAGTTCCTTTTCTTGGCATAAGATTTTTTTAACAAATGATTTTTTAGCGCCTTAAAAAGCATCATCTACATCTAATTTTTTCAAAAATAAATATAGCTTTATCTGAATAACCTTTTTCTGGCTCAATTATTGGTAAAATATTTTCTGGCCTTCTAGGCTCCCTAGTCCTGCCTATGTTGCAGTGTGACAGTCTCAGAACTAGCTTAATCTCAGCTCCATAGAGGGGAAGCAAAGCAGAGCTGTACATAAATGAATTTTCTAGCTGTGCAAGAGAAGGGTTGCCTTGCTCATTCCTATCATGCAAACAAAATTTTCCTTGGACTAAGAGACAGACGGCAAAGAGAAACATAAGCAGAGGCAGAAAAATTCAGCTCCATTAAGAGGAATGTGCTAAGATGCTGAGCTTGGAGCCAAAATCAGGGTTTCCTGCAGCATGGAAGACCAGCTCACCTAGAAACAATGAGAAAGCGAACAATCTCCACAAAAGCAGTGACTGGAAAAAGCAAACTTCTTCCCAAACAAACTCTGCCTTCAAGGTACAGAAGAGCATTGGGGTATAAGACCAAAACTGTAGGTCATCTGAAACATTGGAGATCTTTCCAAAAGTAACAACACAATGACTTCCCATGCATCATACAAGACTTCAGCTTGTCCTGAATAAGCCATTGTCCCAAACATTGCCATTTCAGTTGCAATTTCATCCTATTCTGAAAATGGGATTAGTACAACTGTCACGGAAGCTCTGAGCCTTCACACATGCTAAAGGCTGAAAAGCATAGGTTAGATATGAAACTCTTATACTTCCTGACTCACAACTTGCTGTGCACAAGATGGATGTCTCCCTTCAATACATCTCCCCCCGACCCTGACCACTGGGACGCTTCTGACTGAAAAGGATTGCTTTTCCTGAGAGCTGAGAGGAACAGGCAACCTGAATCGTATTGAACCTCCCTTTCCCAACTGCACCCACGTAGACATGCATGAAGTGTTAAGCTGTCCTTATATAATCCCACCTTATTAATGCTTGAGAACCTCACCATTTTTCTGCATTCAGGTTTATACCAATGCTGCTTGTTATGAATATACTATTATAAGTACAAGGTACTAAAACCCAGAGGCTAAGGCCTGGATTTTAGTCTCAGACAAGGAACTGAACCCAACAGTCAGATCATCCAGCTTCTTCATGAGTGTTTCTACTATTTAATCTATGTTCTTTCATATGTATGAGGTGGGAGTAGATCTTTTTTCTTTTACACCACTGATTTCTCTTTTAGAAGATCATTTCCTTGTAATATGATAATTAAACCTCTCTACAAGTCACATTTCAGGAATCCCTTTTCCAGTGATTTGAAAGTAAGCAAACTTTATTTTGGCAGAGTTTGTTTCCTAAGTCCAAAACATTAAAAAAAACAAAAAATGAAAAAATAAAGTGTTCATAGACCTTAAAATGAATTTTGCAACTGTGAAGCCTTGTTCCATTGATTAAAATGGTATCTGGAGAAAAGTTAAATAATACTTCTGGGGTTAAATGCTGCAGTTACTAAACAGAGAGACCAGGAAGAAAGCCAAGTTTGGCTGATTTCCCCAAATACTTCACTCTGACCTTCTGTGAGAATGGTAACGCTCTCTTAAGAGAAGAAACAATTACTGAAAAATGAGTTGTGGGGTTGTCTGATATGTATTTTGTTGTTGTTCAATTAATTCTTCATTTACATTCTTCCCAAAGCCCAAAAAAACACTGAACCTAAACACTGTTGGCTTTCTAATGTGTGAATTTTCTGTTTAGAAGTGAGTATGCGCACAGTGCAAAAGGTAAACCTCTTGTAACTCACTACTGCTACACATTGTAAATCTTTCTCCTATGCAATGTTTTATGAGCTTTATGAGTAGAACAGTGGTTACAGATTTCTTACATACAAATGAAAATTGCACACCTCCTAATATTATCTATGTATATGTGCATAACTACATGTGCCTTCATGCTGCTTAAATTATACAAATTGAAAAAGGCAATTCTGCTTTAGAAAAGCAAACTCAAGACCTGAGAGGCTGATGATTTGCTATCTGTAAATCTGGTCTTATACCTCCTGGAAGAAGTTGCAGGTATCAGTTGCCCACCTACTGATATTAAGTAGAATGTCCATTTTATTATTGTGATGATGATGCTACCCAGAAAGGCAGATTTCATTATCCCTTATGTTATTTCTAGGGTCATAAATCATTAACCCCAAACTGTAGAGACTCCTTATTTCTTGACTGCTCTCATCTGCTGGGGTGCCAACTGGGACACATCACATCCCTAAAGGAGTCCTAATTTGCAGGGATTACTGAATGGATTGCTAGCTAGCCTTGCTACAGAGTATCGAGCTCTAGAAATATGCTGTTGAGGCCCCTTCCTCTAAGTAGTCATTCAACCATTAGCATGAAAAAATATGTTTAAACAACTTAGAGCAAATCATACCATCTTTTTCCTTGTCAACTCGTATTTAAGCTTCCTGTTTCTCATAATCTCATTAAAACATCATTTTCATGGAAAGCCAGAAATTATTTTCTAAGATAAAAAAAAAGAAAAAGGCTAAAACATGGTGGGTTCAAAAATTTTCAAAGCTGCAGAAGCTTATCTGTCTCCACTCACACACTTCTGTTTCCCTTTAGTGCCAGATTATTACATTTTGGTTAGTTTCTATCTGTACACACACTAAGGTATGCGTTCGGTTATTTTGAAATAACTTGAGAAAAAATGCAAAATAAAATACACTTATTCAAATATATTTTTTGCTATGATACAGAATGTTACAAAGCAAGTGAGGACTATAGAATTAACAAGATGAAACTGTTATTTCTAATACAGACAGCTTGAAGATATGGTTAGCTGGCCTGAGTCTCAAATATTATTATCTACTGAGATATACACATTGAAAGTAATCACCAGAAAAGAAGTTCTTCATAAATTACTTAAAATGCATTGAAGTTGGACACTCCTTGCTATTTCTTCTTCAGAAAGTACAGAAGGAAAGATATTTTTAAAGTATCTTTGCTTTTCCCTATTCTTGTTCAGTGTTTGTCTTTTTTCAGATTCTCATTGGTACAGTCTGAACATTACCAATTTTAGATTATTTACAATTTCTTTCAGTACTTTTGCTTTCTCTGTATTTCTCTGCTACACCATAAATGATCAGAAGTAACTGACCCTATTCAATGATTAGATATAAATATATCATTGAAAAGACAGTTCATAATCACAGAAACTTCCTGCCTGGATACATTCCAGTGTAACCTTTTCTGGGTGGCACTGCCTTGGCAGAGGGGATTGGACTGGATGATCTCCAGAGGGCCCTTCCAACCCCAATGATTCTGTGATTCTGTAAAAAAAAATTACTATTTGTTGAGGCTTTGATATCCACCAGATTTGAATTATATGGGGTGAATTCTGAGACATGAATTCCCATTATTTATTCCCAATTTACATTATTGTGGATGGAAAGATGTGCCAGCTAGAATGTAGTCAGGACTATTCATTCAGCCCATTGATAAAAGTTGGTTATGACTGCGAGGAAGTTAGATTAGTGTGTTTGGTGCATATAAGAGGATTCTAAAAGCACTAGCTAAATATATTCTTTATGATCATAGAATGGTATACTCTCTAAATGAAATGGGAAGATATGTATTCCCATTACCCAACGCAATTTTTTCACTTCATTACCAATTATTTATACATATCCCTAACTTCCAAGAAATCTGAGGAAATCTTTGGGACATTTAGATCTAGCAAAGAATTTGGGAATAACAAATAACCTTCAACTAGGGATAGGGCAATTAATATGTTTTGAGGGGAAAAAAAACCAAAATCCCACTGAAACTTGAGGTTGAATCATGTAATGTCCTGAATTACACTAAGTTAGGTAAAAAAAAAAAAAAAAAAAAAAAAAAAAAAAAGAAAAAAAAAAAAAAAAGAGAACGGTTTACATTCATATTGAAAAGACCCATTTTTTCCTTTTTTGGTCACACTTGAACTCTGGTCTCTTGAGATGCTTGCCTGACCCTATGCAGAACGACTGCCAAGATAGTGACACAGAACAGTGTGGATAAAAGGGATAGAACATAAAAGGAGTGACTCTAAACAGCCATGAAATGGAAGCATTTTTGCTTTTCCTGTCATAAAATAAGTCTTATTGCTAAAAGCTCCTCAAGATATGGTGACAGGGAAGGGTAGGAGGGCAGGAGGCTGACATATATTTATGCCCCCACCCCATTGATGAGAGCAGTGAAGGCATACATAGAGACTGTGGCAGTGTCCGATACAGGACTGAATTTATAAGCTACACATATTAGCAAATCCAAGGTGAATTGGATTTAATTAAGTGAAATGTCAAAGAAGTAAAAAAATTAAAAAATAAAAATCCTTAATAATTAAGGCAAGGGTTGGGGGTTTTTGCTTCCATCCGTCCTTTGTAATTCAGAACATTGCAGATGTAAAATTTAGATTCATTGTACTTTTAATTTACCATGATATAAATATTAAGGAAGCCATTAAAGAAAGCATCTTTTCTGTAACTTAAAACACATTGTCCCTTGAAGCTTAGCTAACAGATACAGATATATTTAATATTTCCAGTTTATGGTTCCTCTGATCTTTCCAACTGCATCTAAATTTTTGCCCTTTCAACTGGAGTATATTGTTTTCCTTGCATTACACACATAATGAGGTTGTGGAGGACTGTATAACACTACCTTTTAATGAGGACTGGCTTATGAACTACAATAGATTGCTTAAATCTCCTCACACATTGAACCCATTTCTTTATTTGTATTTTCTTACACTGTAAGTTTCAGCTATTAGAAAAATTTTTACTATGAACTTATTCTAAAAATCTGTTACCCTGCATAAATAAATTTTGTAATATTTTATTCTTGTATTTATTCTACAACTTCATAAACTGCATGTTTTCCTCTGCAGTGATACGAAGCTGGCATTTTTAACCAGAGTGGGATTAAATTTTCTGTGTGATCATGAAGCATTAAAGCTTTACCTCTCAGACCTCAGCTGCAGAAAAGGAATAACTTTAAGCATGCTCTTCCTAGTAATACTCTCCCTACAGAATCCTCCTCTGTTACTTTTATTGATACTGTCAACTACTTCATACCCTGCTGGATCATTATTTGGTTCTCTGAATGTTTATAGTCATGCAAAAGTAACCAAGAAAAATCAGACCAATATCTAAAAATTCAGAAATCCAATTTGAACCACTGTCAGCAAAACAAAAGCAGCTTTAAAGACAGATAATAGAGTTGGGAGTTTCTTTGGAAAATAAGCAACACAAACATTTTGTTCTTTCTTTCATCACTTTGATAACTCATAAATGAAGTATACAGAAATTCTAAGCATCTTCCTATCTACTTTCCTATCACTGTTTCTCCATATCTAGTATCTCAATTTTATTTTCTCTTTTAAATTAGAGGTAGTAACCCACTTTCGCTATTTTATGAATACAACACCTAGAATTTATGCCCCAACTTTCTATCTAATTTAATCTGTTATGAGCTAAACTAAGTGCAGCCCAGATGTTCTTGCAACATCTGCTACACTCCAGACCACCCAGCTGGAACTCTTTCATCACGACGCTGGGAAAATGTAAAATTGTCATTTCAAAAACTCTACTATGATAATCTTAGAGCAGAGTATGCCCAGAATTAGAGAAGGATCACCAGAAAAAGAAGTAGATAATAAGAGGCTGACAAATTTTGTAAAACCTTGGAATTTCAGCAACTGTAAAATAACTAGTAATACTGGTTCATTCATAAGGGAAAAAAATACTAGCAACACATCCTACTTATAGCTCTGTTTCACCAGTCTATAAAGAATCTCAGCATGCTGCATGTGCATAGATATATGATTATGCATTAGAGAAGTCATGCCTTTCCCATAGCCACTGCCCTGTTCCCAAATCAGCTGTCTCCCATTCTTGTGACTAAATTCTTGTACAGATCTACTTATTCTTTATAAACCAGAAATGGATGCAATTGCACATTACAATTCTGATATTCTGTACTTACACAACAGGTATCAAGTTGTCATGGGTTTAGCAGTAGCAGTCATTTTTCTCCTTCTTGGTAGCTGGTGCAGCGCTGTGTTTTTGACTTTTGGCCTAGCAACAGTGCTGATAACACCAATGTTTTTGATTACTGCTTAGAATGTTTGGTCTGACCAAGGACTTTCAGAGTCTCATACTCTGCCAGGGAGAAGGGGAAGCCAGGAGGAAGCAGAGACAGGACACATGACCCAAACTAGCCAAAGAGGTATTCCATACCACAGCACATCATGCCCAGGGTGTAAAAACGAGGGGCAGGGACCCGGAAGGGTGGGGTTCACTGCTGGGTCGGGCTTGGTATCATGTGGTGAGCAGTTGTATTCTCTTTCCTTGTACTTCTCTTGTCATTATTATTATTGGTGGCAGCAGCAGTAGTTTGTGTTATGCCTTAGTTACTGAACTGTTCTTATCTCAGCCTGTGGGAGTTGCATTCTTTCGATTCTCCTTCCCATCCCTCTGGGAGAGTGGGGAAGAAAGAGGGGGGAGTTAGTGAGCAAACTGTGTGAGTTGCGGCTTAAACCATGACATAAGTATAATTAAAAGGACAGCTGAGCAGCATGCAGGACAATCTCTTTTTTATGAATCATCACCAATGTTCAATTCTTGTAAGTGGAGAGAAGGAGGGAAAGGTGGGAAAAAAATATTTCTTTAGTTCTTTCCTAACGCTTTACGACTTTTTATGTTAGTACAACAGTATTAACAGTAACAAACTCAACATATCAAATATTCTCAAGACAGCATTTTTTGATCATATGCACCACTTGGAAGGAAATGCACAATGACCCCAACTCACAATTCCTTCCATGCAGAGTGTGCGATGATGAGATGCAGTTTTTGTTGATTCTGGGATTATTCTTGCTTCATATATTCTCTGTATGAGAAAGGTACATTTGAAATCATTATCTGCAGTTTTAAATTTCATATAAAATTTAACTCTCAAACAAGAAAGAAAAATCTGAGATATAAAGAAAATAGCTACCAAATCTTTATAATGATCTAACCAAGTGATCAACCAGTGAAAACAAGTAACGAGAGTTTTAGAAGTGCTAGGTAATTAATATGTGCCTGTGATAGATTGTTGTTTCTAGTGTTCAAAATGTGTTCTTTTAGGTAAATGCAGAACATTCTTGCCCTCCTGAAAGCAGCAGAGTCCTAACTCATTCAGGTACAATGTCAATTGAAGCATCTGTACTATTCCTTGGGCCCGAGCTACAGTCCACCACAGTGGGACATAAGGCTCACTCTTTCCAGCATGATGCTGCAGCAGGACCAAAACCAGCATGTACTAATGGATAAAGTGCCATAAGATAAACGAAACCAACTAACCAACAAAACAAGGAGTAGTTTATTCATTACTTCGAGTCACAACTACATCATATTTTCATCTATAGAAGTAATTCTAATCCAAATGTTTCAATTGAGATTAAGCAATGCAAAAAAAAAAAAAAAAAAAAGTCATTGACTTTTACGTCTATGTTTCAGGCCTTTGAAATACTACCTGTTTTTGAAGATTTTCAGGTCCACTTAATATAAAAATGTTTAACTAAGCCATCAAGACAGCACTAAGTAATAGGTGAAAAGTATTCATTTCCACGTTATAATTGAGCACTCAGGCACACAATAAGTGACAAATAAGAACAAAAAAAGGAGAGCTACTGAGCAATAAACATCTGAATTATTTCATTGTCCCTATCTTATCAGAGCACTTTTTTTGTGATATAAAGCAATCTTCTGCCCTCTGAACAGCTCCATTATGAGAGATTAGTATCTGTCAACTGAATTTTGACATGTGCTGTGGTTTAACCCAGCTGGCAACTCAGCGCTATGCAGCTGTTTGTTCGCACACTCTCCTATAGCAGGATAGGGGAGAGAACTGGAAAAAAGCAAATCTTGTGGGTTGAGATAAAGACAGTTTAATAGGACAGAACAAGATGGAAAAATAATAATAATGATAAAAGAATATGATGGACAATACCACCTGCTCACCACCTGCTGACCAGTCTGAAACAACAACTGCCACCCTGGCCACCTCTCCCCATTTTGTTGTTTACCATGAAGAATATCCTGGAATATCCTTTGGGTCAGTGGGGTCAGCTGTGCTAGCTGTGTCCCCTCCTTGTGCCCCCCAGCCTCCTCTCTGGCAAGGCAGCTTAAGAAGCTGAAAAGTGTTTGACTTAGAGTAAGCAGAGCTCAGCAGCAACTAAAACATCATTGTGTTACCAGCATTATTCTCACCTTAAATCTCGAACACAGCACTGTGCCTGCTACTAAGAAGAAAATTAACTCTCTCCCACCTGAAACCAGGACATGTTATACATAGTAACAGGACAGAAAATCAACAATTAATAAACCTCTTGTGAAAATTAATACAAATAAATTACAAAAATTTTTAAATTACAACATATAAATAAAGGTAGATTGAAATGCTTTAAGAAACTTGTTTATCAGAGTCAAAAGGAAATCTTACAGAAACCAGGACAACACCTCTATAGCAGCATGACAACAGCTAAGAATGCGCTGTCTGGATAACATTTTTGTCACTGTTTTAATTGTCACTTTAATGCAAATACTCTACAAATGAACCAATGTACTGATTATCCATGTGATAATACAGTCAAACATTTGACATTTACATTAATTGGAGATAACGAAGAAAATATTTTTGTTGTTCATTGGATGAGATTAAACGGGCTGGAAATAAAAAAGAATAAAAGATCATTATAACATACACTGTACACCTGTTCATAGTTCTATTGACAGCTTGATATTTTTATTATATGCATGAACAGCAATACAAGAACAAATGACCATTTTCACACTCACAGGATAGAAGTACACAACCAGAGCTCAGTGCGTGAGGTTTAAACCACGGAGCTATGACGAGCGCTTAATGAGTCCCCAAATGCCTCCACTTAGTCATGACTTCTAATTTTATAAATTATTTACAGCTTAGTAGGTGCAAAGCTGGTGGAAAATGCTTTTTCTGGTGGCTTGACTGACAGTATAATTACACTGTGGTTTTGTTTTTAGCATTGTTATGCACAATCATAATGCCATAAAACCAAAATATGAATGTTATGAGCTTTTATGTTTGACAAGGTCATTCTGAAGCCTACCAAAGAGGTGTCATGAAAAGCCATCATCATCATCAGCCATGTCCTAGTAAGTACATCTGTATCTCTAGTTGTATTTTAGTAAGACTAGATAGTTATTTTCCGTATAAATTATAAGATATAAATTTTTAAAATCAAAGAAATCTGAAGACACAATCCAGATATTTATGAATTTAATTAATATTATTTCTTTCAAGGAAGTGCCTAGAACCACTAGTGGCAAGTTAGATTCCTCTGTGGGAGACTGTACTTTAGTTAGTTAATGACTTGCAGCATTAACAGAATCTTTCTATAGACGTTCAGCTGCAAGACAGCACAATTCAAAAGAATTGAGCAGCCCTATAGAATTTACCTTTCAAAATACCTTTGATCAATGGTTTATGAAGATTCATGATTATGAAGGACTTCAGTATGAGAGATGAGCACTGAGTCTTTCCAAAAAGAGGATGCATAGGATTCTAATTACTTTTAGTTTCTCCAAATGTGAAAAGAATGTGATTTTAAATACAAGATAATTACAGCTTATAAAATGTAAGGGTTGGCTTTAAATTGCAAAGAAAGATCACATGTACCTAGTTAGGATATGTAGGACTTCCCATGAAGAAACAGTTTTCCAGTTTGCAAGGAAAGTCCTTCATCGTGTAAAGCGTAAGCACTGAGCCATCTATATTTCCTACGATCTTCATCTGATACAGGGGACTGTACTCTGAAAGGAACAGAGGCGCGCATCTGTCAACCTGATCCGGTCTCAAGGGAGGTGTGTTGCCTCCCAGGGGCTCAGATCAGGGATGTTGCAGAGAAGCTACCTGCTCTAATCGATCCCACTATTACCTGCTTCTAGTGGTCCATGTGGGTGCTACTGATATGCATAGCAGTAGCCCAGAGAACATAAAGTAGGACCGAAGAGCTCTGGGAGAGGTGGTCAGGGGCTCTGGAGCTCAGACTGTCTTTTCATCAATTCTCCAGGACACAGGGCAGGACCTTCAAGAGGCGAGGAGGATTGGCCAGGTTAATAAATGGTTAGAAGGGTGGTGCTGCAGTCAGGGGTTTGGGAACCTCGACCATGGGACTCAATTTAGTAGGCCAGGTCTACTGGGGGCTGGTGGAGC
>JANRGW010033849.1:0-12716 GCA_024733675.1 Psilopsiagon aymara
TCCCAGGCTGAAAGTCAAAACCATAGCACTGCACCAGCTACCAAGAAGGAGAAAAATGACTGCTACTGCTGAACCCATGACATGAGGATTTACGGTAAGGTTGATTGAGGAACTGAATCTATTTTCTGAATGTCTGCAAAGCAAAATCAAACGACAAATTCAGTATCAAAAACATCAAAGACAATAATACAGTTGCTTTCATCTCCAATGTGTGCTTGCACTTCAAAGAAAAGCAAAATGCTCACCCTTCTGCCAGTACCCCCGAAGGAGGATGAGCCTATAGCTGAAGATAAGTCTCCATCACTTCTTTGAGAGAGCAGGGGAAAATATTAGTCAAATTTTGCACAGAAAAAAAAAAGCAGCTTTACACTATTTCTTTCACCATAATTGTTATAGGACATTTCCTGCACTCAAGAATGCTCATGTTTCATTAAGATATGCAAGTAATTATGTACCCCTAAACCCTGGAGGTTGGAGGCTGTTCACTCAAAAAAATTATTTCCTTTATTTGTGTGTGAAATCTAAGGATAAAGCAGTGTTCTCTGAGGAAAAAATCATTCTTCATTCTAATTACAACTTGCAAAATGTGCTGATTACACACATTTGAACACACACATTTGCTTGCTCATATCATTCTGTATTTTATCTTGGAATTCATATTAGATTTAATTCTGTGAAGTCATTTTCTCACAATTCTGTGAGAAACATGATCAGTTACTCGAACAATATGAGGAGAGGGAGAGGCAAATCAGCCCGTGATGCCTCTCTGAACAGTTTGCTGTGAAAGCATCATATTTTAGGGTTGACCATGCTATAGAAAATCATGCATGTAATGATTGCCCGAACTTAGGTGCCTGATTCAGCTCTCTTGATTGTCAGTGAAAGTCTGCTTCAAAAACAATCCCTAAAATTAACAGAGAAAAAAATCAGGACATTTTCCTCTGTACTTACTTTTGGGAATTTTATTTTTCAGGCAAAGGTTATTGGTAAAGATAAGCAGTAAACTGCAAGCATGAAAATATCATAATTTTTATTTCTTTGAGTCAGAACAGGTTTAAAACGGCTGTTGAAATGAGACTAAATCCAGTTTTTGCTTTTTTTCCATGCTGCCTTAGCTTAATTTCAAAGCTATCACTGATCAGGAAGCTTGAAAACCACAGCATTTGCAAATCCTCACCAATGAGCAGTAACAAGATTTAAAAGTGAAACCTCTGAATAGAGCCAGTTTGCTCAGTCAGCTTTATAAATTCAGTTATTTAACCATCTGCAAGCTAGATTTCCTTTATTTTTGTCTATCAGATCTAAATCCTACACAAATAGGAGAGTCAAAGCCTAGTGAATATCAGCAGATAAAATAATTGTCCACACATTCACAAATTTTTCCATAACTTAATAATCAGTTGAAAATGGTAAACTAAACAGGTTGCTTTAAAATAAGCATTCATAGGAGTAGAATTATTTGGAAGTCACTTGAATAGGGAAATATATCTTGCCTTTTTTCCTTGTCTTCTGTCACAATGAGTAGATGAGAAATGTAGTCATTAACATTAACATTCTTTGTTAAGAATGTACATGGAGAAACCTTGTAGTCTGGTTGCCAGACCAGTGAGTCAAGCTACAAAGAAGGTGGCAATTCGCAAACTGAATTACAGTAAGAAACAAGCCTTTAAGCCAGTAAATCATCTGTGTTATAATTAAGTCGCTGGTAGATTTTAGTATTTTGGCAGTGAAGAATTTTGTTTTATTTTTCCCCAGAGATCATTCCTCCCTTATACAAATGATTTAACACTTGAAAATTTTGGAAGTTTCCTTGATCCCTAACTGTGGTGCCATTACTGAAAGAGAGAGAACATTATTGGCATAAACCCTGATATAGTGCTGATGTCTTTTGTTGGGCACTCTTCCTGTTGTGTGAATGCATAGATAGGATACATAGATGCATTTATTATTAATCAGTGCTTCTTATGATATATGAACCACAATGACCAACTGTCATGGCAGCATTATTTCAAGCAGCAGCCTGAAATGCTACCTCTGCAATTATTTGGACCTGTTTGTTTTGCAAGAGAGAAGGAATCCATTGTTTTCCTGTCCACAAAGTTGCTCCTTATGAGCATTTGCATTCTGACCAAAAGGAATAAGAAGTTATTAATTCACTGTTTATTCTGTAAATATATCTAGGCTCTAGTACACAGGTGAGATTATGGAATGGCGTGGATATCATCACAGTTCAGATTATATTCTATTTTGGGTAATACAGCAGCAATACACATGGTAATCAGGTGTATTTAGCTGGAGAATTATCATGAGACTGAGGTACTTGGAAGTATCAAGGTCATCAAGAATGGTATTGAATTATTGAAATTTAGTAATTTCTATTACTTGTTAAATGTTGTAACCACTTTAAATGCAATCTTTTAGGCCTAGATTCAATAAAGTTGTGATATAGTGCTGCTGTTTGCCTGAGATTTCCTGGTAAGGATTTCTGAATGTATTGAAATCCAGAAGGGGTATGCTATTTATATTCTTACTCACACAATGGTCATTATTTCTTTCACATCTATGAACTAGTTCTTCATAAGAGTTATTTTTGATAGAAGCCTTAAATTTGTGCACTTTAAAAAAGGCCTTTCTAATTAAGTCTTTGATCTCATTGCTATTCAGGTATTTATACTTATATATGCTTATATCTGTGTATTTGTTTGCATATATGTATACCTCTTGTATATGAATATTAGCTATGAATCATAGAATCTTTTTTGCTGACAAGGACTTGAAGATCATCTAGTTCCAGTCATCTGCCATGGACAGGGATAACTAACACTAGACCATGTCGCCAAAGCTCATGTCACCCAAGGCTCTGTTCAGCCTGGCCTTGAAAACTGCCAGGGATGGACCATTCACCGCTTCTTTGGGCAACCTGTATCGTTGTCTTACCACCCTCACAGTAAGGAACTTCTTCCTTACACTTAACCTGAACCTCCTGTGTTTAAGTTTAAACCCATCATCCCTGATGAAGAGTCCCCCTCCAGCACCCTTGTAGCCCCCTTCATAAACTGGAAGCTGCTCTGAGGTCCACATTCAGCTTCTCTTTTCCAGGCTGAATAGCCCCAACTTTCTCAGCCTGTCTTCTTACAGGTTATCAGTCTCGAGGCCTCCTCCGGACTTGTTCAAACAGCTCCATGTCCTTCTTACACTGAGTACACCAGAACTGTAGGCAGTACTTCAAATGCAGTCTCATGAGATCAATATAGAGGGGCAGGATCACCTCCAAGTATTTCAAATACATGTAATAAAATACCCCTATAAGTATATGCATATATTGTATCATACCATAAGTGTGTGCCTATGTTGCTTTCAATTTTAGCCTTCCGTGAGTATAAGCAAAATTGATGGGATTCTCCTTAAAGTTCTTTCTTCCTCTGATGTATGTACTTCTCTTGGTATGTTTTCTGAAATATAATGACATAGTTATGGCATGGTTCTATCCTGTCAGGAGCAAATTAATGACTATTCTCTGACAAGTCTAACCTTGGTATTTCAAACTTTCCAAAGCAAGGCTTTTTTTTTGTGATAGAGGAATACTAATTCACTGTCTCATTCATCAGAGATCTTTTTATCAAAGCCAGTCAAAAATCTGCTGATTTTTGTCTTCAAAAGACAGGAAAGAAATTCTGATACTTGTAATTGTGTGTGCTCAGTGAATACATATGTGTATTTGAAATATGTATGTGTACCATGCAAAAGTGCTTGTTGCTAGTATCTTATCCAGAAAGAAAGACTTTTCAGCAAATGGATTATGAAGGTCTGATAGAGAAAGGCACAAATGGGTGTAGAATTGGTGGCTTCACCCAGAGTGTCCAGAGTTCCCAGCTGTCCCTTAGCAGGTGTGCTGTTCCAAAACTCCCTGGTTATCCACAAAGTGTAGGTCCAAGGGGCCATTCAGGTTTGTCAGCTGCACTGAGTATCTAGTTTGAGAAGAAAGCAGGTAAGCATCCATCAGTCCTGAGAAACCCCTGTTTCACTGAAGAACTGGTGTGATGATGGAAGAGATGAAACAAAAATGTTCTTAATTCTATTTTCAAAAATAAAAAATTCTATGTGGATTTTTTTTTTTTTAATTAAATGAGGACTGTCTCTACTACCAACCCTGAAGCATTGTATTTTACTGAATATGTGAACAGCTTCATTTAGAAAGTATGATGGAAGAGTTAATATTAAAGACATTAGATTTCCCATTTTTATATTCTGTTAAAATACTTTAGAAGCACATTGTGGTTTGTAGCTTATCTGTATATCATTGTGCAAAAGAAACTCCTGTAGTTCAAATATAAATTTACATTTATCGTTTTTCAGTGAGCAGTTTGTGCATGCAGTGAGTAAAAGAAACCTAGCAGATAATTTCACACGATGTGCAAATCATAGAATCATAGAAACATAGAATAGTTAGGGTTGGAAAGGACATTAAGATCATCAAATTCCAATCCCTTGCCATGGGCAGGGACACCTCCCACTAAACCATGCCACTCAAGCCTCTGTCCAACCTGGCCTTGAACACTGCCAGGGATGGAGTATTCACAACTTCCCTGGGCAACCCATTCCAGTGCCTCACCACCCTTACAGTAAAGAATTTCTTCCTCATGTCCAATCCAAACTTCCCCTGTTCAAGTTTGAACCTGTTACCCCTTGTCCTATCACTACAGTATTCAGTTGTCAAGGGAAGCACAAGAACAAGTCATCTGATAACCTTTATAATTAAGGATGACTTCAGTAGCATTTCCAAAAAACCTACCCAAGGTAGACAAGAATTAGAAAAAAACTGCTGCAAGCATGAAGTCTGCTAGTAACTAGCAGCAGACTTGTTTTTCACACTTTCAGACTTCCTCTAGATCCTTTCAGTCCTCTCTAGATCCTTGCATTGTGGGATGGAAAGCAAACACAGAAGTTCACTCGTTTCCTCAGTCAGTGACACATTGTATTATTTAAACATGTTTTTTTTGTCTGTGAATATTGAGTTTCCCTGGCCATTTAGTAATGCAAAACAAATGCAACCCTTAAAGGATTTGCTGCTGGCACTAAAGAATTTAATGTTTAAACAAAAAAAAGTTAATCTCTTGAAAATGTTGTGCTATTGACAAAGTTGCTTGCAATAATTAAGAAATTTAAATAAGTCTCTCACAGAGCTGTAACAATTAGGTATTATGGTTTCACAGCAAATAAGAGTTTCAGATATTAAATGTTCTTATTGTGACATGAAAAGATGCTTAGCATCTTAAGAGTAGCTTATCTTCTAGTGGAATTAGCTCAACACAATATGCATTGAATCTGATGTCTAGTCCCATATTATTATTCAGAGAGAGAAGTCACTGGGGCTTTCTCCCTTAGCTGAGGACAAGGCTTGTGCCAAATCCTTTAGACATCCAGGTCCCTTTGTCTGCTGAGGTGTTTCTTCTAGCTCTGTAGCCAACACTATCTCCAGTCTATTTCAGAAGCATTAGTGACTTTTATTTGAAATATTGTGCACTAAAGGCCAAATCCTTGTCCAAAATAAAAATCAAAATTCCCTTTGGTAATTATGTTGATTTCAGTTTGGCGAGTTTTTCCATTGCTCTCACAGAGACTGGTACAAGTCCCTTAGCAATTTTGCCCTGTGATTAAACAAAAAAAGTTTATTAATGAGTTCATGATGTGCTTTTACATTAAGTCTTTCTGATTACTTCAAATAGGAGGGTTAGGTCAGAAGAAAATTGCAGTGGCTTACCTTCATATTTTATGTTTTCTTCAATAAAATCTGGTATCATTGTTGAATCTTTTTTTTCTGTTTATCCACATCTCCTACATTCATTGCCTGTAGCACCTGCAGTATGAGCAGGTATTGCATGGGTCACAATCTTCCTTCATCAGGGAACTCTGAATGTCATTCCAAGCCCTTTGAAATGCCCAGCGCACAACGTTTGAGTCCTTATAAACATTACCACAAAGCAATACATTGTCATACAGCAGATTGTCAACTTGGCCACAAGCTGTATCAGAAGATAACTTGTTATTTGGACAGAAAAGATTGGTTATTAGTTGCTGTTGCATCAAAGGGGAGAAAATAAACCTCCTTGCTTTATTAGAGGGGCTGGGAACGGCTTCAATATGCAACTACCAGTCCGACCGCTTTGGCTGTATCCAGCCTCTACTGGTCCAGATTCACTGACAGTGCACCACACTGCCCAGTCCAATCAGCTGCAACTACCAATCCAGCCTCGTTTGCTATATCAAACCTCTGCTGGTCCAGATTCGCTGATAGTGGCGATTGGCTACAGAAACAGTGCAGTTTATTGATGCAACAGATACAGGTTCTTATGGGTTGCCGATGATAGATACTTTCTGCAAAAGCATGTGCAAATCATAGTTACATAGATACAAGCACTTGATAAAGTTAACACAGCATAGCTCTAAAATACACAGGTAACAGTAAAAAGTAACTCTATAGAGATTCTAAGTTTTCCCAGGGAAGCACTGGAAACAGTGCAAGTCTTACCCACAGGCGTCCCCATGGGGGAGGAAAGAAGGGTCCAGCCTGTCGATTGGTCCCAGGAGTCTGTTGATGTTATCTTCCATGGTGGTATCTTCCCCAACATCCCCCTCTCTCTTGGGTCATTGTATACGCTTTTTCACCATCAAGGTGGAGCTTGAGTGACTCTAGCCATACATACCTTTGTTATTATCGGTGCAAATCTCTCTCACTTTTAAAGGTATATGACACCAACAATTCAGAATGCATGCTCAGAGGGGGATGGTCTCCTTTTGGAGGGGGGTCACATTGGACATGAGATTGTATTTTAACATATAAATGAATTATAATGACATTATAATGAAGCAAAGCTCACACGGATGATAGCATTCTGTCAAATGATAACAGGCTGAAGGCTCAGGGTAGCAAGTATGCAGCTTATCAGTTTCTTGTACCACCTGGTTCCTGTTTCTTGTTGATGTTAGGACAAATTATGGCCGCTAGGTCTTCACCTGCTCCATCATCTGTCTCTGTATGCATGGGAACCGCTGTGGAGTGCACATTCCAGGGGTGGCTGCATCCTGCCCTGAGAGGCCCTGAAAGTCCGTTTTTCCTTTATGTGTGGACAATGCTGCATTTCAAATATAAGTTTAATTCCTAATTATTCCACATTTCCTAATTATTCCACAGTTACAAGGAAAGTTTGAGAGTGCTTTTCTTAATAGCCACATTACAGGATCAGGGATTAAGAAAATACACTACTTCCTAATATAAGCAGGTGCATCACTTCACCTTTAAGAAATTTATACAGTGGTACCTTGGGAGAGCAATTATTTTCCAACTCTTGTGCTACAAAATAAGAAGGCAAACTAAACAAATATAATTTATAATTAACTGAATTGGATGTTCTATAGAAGTCTTGGGTGAGGCCTGCTATGGGCAGATCAAATTTGCAGTATTAAATTTGAAATTACTCACCTTTCTAATATACGTATAAATATATATATTTATTATAGCTACAAAGCCTACATGAAACTGCTATGTTGTGGTTAAAGCCCAGCTATAACTCACACAGTTGCTCTCTCACTCCCCCCCTTCCTCCCCCCACCCTGCTCCCGGAGGGATGGGGGGAAGAATCAAAAGAATGTAACTCCCCCAGGTTGAGGTAAAAGCAGTCTGGTAGCTGAGCTATAACACAAACCACTGCTGATACCACCAATAATAATAAAGACAAGGGAAATTACAACGGAAGAGAACACAACCGCTCACCACCTGCTGACTGATATCCAGCATGACAGGGCAGTGGTCTGACCCTTCTAGGTCCCTGCCCCCAGTTTATATAGTGGGCAGGATGTGCTGTGGTATGGAATACCTCTTTGGTCAGTTTGGCTCAGGTGTCCTGTTTCTGCTTCCTCCTGGCTTCCCTTCTTCGCTGGTAGAGCATGAGACTCAGAAGGTCCTTGGTCAGACTAAATATTTGAGCAATATCTAAAAACATTGGTGTTTTCAGCGCTTTTCCAAGGCTAAAAGTCAAAACCACAGCACTATACCAGATACTAAGAAGGAGAAAAATGACTGCTACTGCTGAACCCGGGACACTGTTTTACAAGTGCAAACTTCAGTAAGACAGCTTGTCTGTTGCAGAGGACCAGCAAATGTTTTATTTTTTGTCTCTAAAACAATATTCCTACCTGTTTATATAACCTCCTGTCCCTGCATAAGCACCTGCATTTTAATGTTTAAATGTGTTTAAATGTCAGTTACTTGGCATTAGAAAAAATATCACTATTGCCAGATATTAAACAATTATCATATTAAACAGATGCATTTCTGCATTCTTTTATGATTTACTTGTGGTCTTGATTTTGTGTGTTTTAATGTATGAATTAAAATAACTCACGGATACTCTGATCATCAGTTTGCTAATGGACACAACAGATAGACATATCAATTTTGTTTTCGAAGTATAACATTTTAGTGAATGATATGATTCTTAGGAAGCTGAGAATAGCTTGATTCTGGTCTACAGCAGACTTCTCTTGGACCTGAGATTTCTCGACTGCAGTGCAGCTCTCCATTGGATATTCTACACCCATCCTGAGATCACAGCAAATGGAGCTAATAGAAATTATGTGTATAGACTAAGAAATAGGTATATATGCTATTGCTAAGACCACTGCTGCATAGATCTATTCTCTGGTGCAGACAGATATTGCAAAAGATTTACAATCATGCCTTGAAAGTACTCATGTCTTCATCTATATGTCATTTTTGCTGCTCATCTTTCAGTCTTTTGGAGAATACAGGCTTTAGGGACCGCAAAAAAGAAAAATAACAAAAAAACCCCAAAAAACAAACAAACAAACAAAAAAAAAAACCAAAAAAACCAAACACAAAACCAAGAATGATTTTCAGTTGCTGGTACCCTGCCACATGTCTGACAGGATTTCCCAAGGGAGTTCATCTCCCAGTGAAAGTGAAACCATTTGTTTTGGTGCCTGAATGAGAACTACAAGCTTTTGGAAATTTGCTCCTTAACTTTATGGACAAAGGTAATTATATCCTGTGGGGTTTTATATTACATAAACCTTTATATTGCAACTGCACTATGACTGCATCCTAATGTGGGGCTTAGATGGAGGCACAGCCCTCAGTCAGTGCTTTCCCTCTGAAGTCCTCAAAGCACTTTAAAAAACAGGTCAACATCTTGATCCCAGGGGGCAAACAGAGCCTGTAATTGTGTGGGCAACTGAGTCAGTCTGATTTATCATTGCTGTCTAAAATGGGAGCTCACGCTCCCACCCCAGCTTCTGCTCCCTGTTGCCAGGTTTAGCAGGAGGAGTAGGAAATTTAACTTTTGATATAAGGATGAAGTCAGTTGACTTCAGCTTGTGGAACAGGGATCATACAGTACCAGGGGCTGGAGGACAGGGATGGGAAATGCTACAGCATAGAGCCCAGAGTTTAAAGTCAGTAAAATGTCTAGAGCTCACTTAACTAGAGTAAATAACCTAAAATATCCAGTAACTTTTTCAAGACTACACCTCCATAAAATGATATTTTGTAGTTATTGCCTGGGATAATTTTTTTATAAGAAATGACTTTATTTAAAAATAATGTATTTCTAATTTGTGAATATCTTAGGGTCTAAAGTCATTGGTAATATTTTATCATTCTGTATACAGAGACCATAGAAACAAATCATACAAGAAAACTGCTAAGCACAAAAGGCCTCCATTTCTGGTATTCCCTGATACTTTAGCAAATTTGCCTTAGCTGAAGTTTTAATTTATCATTAACAAAGGATTTTGTGATGTTTTATGTGCTGTAATCTAATATTCTGCCTGTGATTTCATTCAGAACTACTATACATTTAAATCTCAGTTTGGAAGCTAGATACCACAGGAGAATAGTCCTGGAAAAACCAAAGTTATCAGTTATGAGCTGATCTAAAACACAGTATTGAAACATCCTTTGAAATATACATTAGAGAATCTTTAAAGAGATCATGCAAAATTCATCAAAACCCACTTTTCAGAAGCAGCTACATTTTCATCAGGGTTTTACATGTCACTGATTTTAGTTCCAAATTTTTCAGGCATTTACGTACAAACAAAATTCTTTATATGCAAACACGCACACAGAGGAAGAGATGAGAGTTTGTCTCTTACCAAGTCATATGTTAGAAAAGACAAAGAATCTGTAACACTGAGTTACAGAAAACTGTGTAGCAAACCTAAATAAGTACTGTCTGGAAATGAGGAATTTCTCAGGAAAAAATTTCTTCAGTCCCTAGTCAGTTTTTCATTAGCAGATGGGGTAGCACAAAGAGTATTTTGGTCACCCATCCTCAATATGTACAAACACACTTCTCTAGATTACATCTTTAATTTTTTAAACCAGTCCTTGTCTGGGAAACGTGTACGAGAGCAAACTGCTCCTTCAGTCAGAACCGAGCAGGTACAGCATCTGACCTTGCCTGAGTTGATGATGATGTTGGAGTATTTGTGCATCTATTTTGCTCATTCTTGTATTTACTTGTGTTGTCTCTATACCTCTCTGTCTAGCAATAAATAAGCATCTTGTGGAATTTAATCTCTCAGCTGTTCCCTTGTCATTAGTTTGCCTATCACAAACCTATAGCTTTGCTTCTCTGTGTTCTGTGCTGAGTGGCTGTAGCCTCTGCTGTTAATTTTGTAAACTGCATGGAGCGAGAGACACCCAGTCTCATAGCCAAGTAATTAAGAGCTGATTAGTGTGCATGAAAAGTTGAAAGACCTGAAAGGTGCATGAGTAACAGGAATTCCTGAAACCTGTTATTCATAGAGGAAAGATGTTAATCAGGAATTGAGGGAGAAGCAAAAATGAGTGAAACAGTGAATTGCTGTCTCCTTGTTTCACCAGACTCAACGGTGCTTAGCAGTTCAGACCTGCTGAGACTTCACATTACTTCTTTCTCCTGACTGTGGCCCTTCAGCTGTGCATGTGTAATAAGTCCTACATCTGCTTTGAAAAGAAGGCTGGAAAGGCAAGTAAAGATAATATTTTCAAGTCACTTTGCAAATTATGTGCTTGTTATATATACTTACATAAAATATGAAAGTTTAGCTTCATGAAACTTGACAGCTATGTACCTGTTCAAGACCCAGTTTTATATTTAAATAAACATCTTTCACTAATTTGTTGCCAACTTTTGCAGCAGCCGTACCAAATAGATCCACCTTGTAGCATGACTTGAAGGTAAAAAAATAATGAAAAATTTTGTTAGCTACTTTTTCCAAACCATTTTTTAACTTTGATTGCTTTCCTTCATCCCTAAGGTATTTAAATAACTATTCCGTTTGTAATTATTCTGTTTAATGTAGTAAATCCCTTTCCAAACATAGACATGAATTTTTTTGCACAGCATGTGGTTTTTTATGTGAATCATGGATTCTGAGAGCACTGTGTCTAGCTTAGAACACTGTGTCTAGCTTAGAATTAAGAAAGGAGTTTTGTCATCGGTCAGTTCTGTGCAGCATCAAGCACAGCCAGCCAGTATTCATAACTAACAAACTAGGAAGAGGCCTGAAAAGTCCTCAGTCTTGGTTTGATAAAATCTAGGCGGATTCATTTGTATTGCCCTTTTTCCTGAGGCAATTACGAGTGAGGGTGTTTTCAGGCAGAGCATTTCAGCTAACAGAAGCATTGTGTGTATGCTGGGGATTGCTGATTGCTACCTTGCTGACTGCCTTAGGAAGAATAAGTGATTATTTCAGCACTGGCATTATTCTGAAGGATTGCAACATATTTTACTTTGTTAACCTTTCTAATTTCACTGGAATATTTGGTCGGAGTCAAGAGACTTCAGCTGATGGTGTTTTACTTCTGTGATTTGCCAGCCCTTATAACTGGTATAATGCCAGGTTCTCTCTGAGCTGTCACTGAGTGAGTGTGTTCCAGCTACATCCACCTGTTTATGCTCTGGCTGCCAGGAGAGTGATTGATTGTCAATTTGGCATCTTTGCCAGCACTAAATCCACTTCTTTTTTTTTTTTTTTTTTTTTTTTTTCTGGAGGAGGAAAGGAATTGGCACTGCCAGCTTCACAATTGTCTATTGTGGATTTTCACAGCTATCAGGACAGGCACAATTACGCCATTACCCTTCTTGTATGTTTTAGTGAACCCGTGGATATTTTAGGTAGTACTTTTAACTGTAAAAGCAGCACATCATGGCTGAAGACAGTCTGTGTTGCATTAACTGGCTAAAGCTGTTTAAGGTAATCAATATCTGTCTTCAGTTCATCTTAATCTATTCTAGTGCTTAGCTCACCAGAAAAAACATTTGATCACATGCTGTCGTGGTTTATGCCATAAATCAGCCACGCAGTTTGTTCACTCACTTCCCCCTTTTTCTTCCCTCTTCTCCTGAAGGGAGGGAAAGGAGAATCGAAAGAATGCAACTCCCACAGGTTGAGATAAGAACACTTTAATAACTAAGTTATAACACAAACCACTACTGCTACTACTAGTAATAATAATAACAAGAGTAATACAAGGGAAAAGAATACAACAGCTCACCACATATACTCAGCCCGACCAAGCCAGTGCATCCCCCACCACCCTTCCGTGTCTCTGCTCTCCGCTTCTGCATCCCAGGCATGACGTGCTATGGTATGGAATACCTCTTTGGTCAATCTGGGTCAGGTGTCCTGTCTCTGCTTCCTCCCGGCTC
>JANRGW010033854.1:0-59115 GCA_024733675.1 Psilopsiagon aymara
CACGTGGGGGCCGAGCCTCTCGTGCTCCCCCCTCACCCTCTCAGCATCATCCGCCCCTTGGGTCTCGGCCGTCCTCCCGTGGCCGCCCCGCTCCCCTCAGCCGGGCCTGAGGGGTGAGCCGTGCCCCCCGCTCCGCTCCCCTCTTCGCCTCAGGCTGTGTTGCGGGTGGGGTGGGCCGGGCTCCGCCATCCCCCGCCCGCCTCCGTGAGGGAGCGCCCCGGAGTGTTTTGGTGCCCGCTGCGGTACCCGGGGAGGGTCCGGAGCGGTGGAAGGTGAATTTCAGGTTAAGTTGTCCTGCGCCTTTCTTTGTGCTCTGACAGTTTGTGTCCATCCCCACCGGGACACCTCGGCCCCCGTGCTGGGCCGTGTGGATACCGAGCGGGAGATGTTTGTGCTATTGAGGTGGAGGATTCAGCATGGGCAAAGCTGGGACCTTCCGTACAATCCCTCCCTTCAGCCCCTGCTCACTGCACTTCTTTGTCTGGTGACCTTTCCACGGTGAAGTCATGTGTATAACTGGGGATTAAGCAGAAAAATGCAGTCTTTATCAAGTTGGCCCTCCCCAGCCCCTGGTTTGTTTCTCAGACAGAGTTGCGGTCCCATTGGATCACTCACTGCCATGTCCCCATAAACATTTTCAACCCCATTATGCCAAATGGCATTTGGCAGTGCCCATGTTAGTACTGACCGTTTGTGAGGTGCAGGGCTGATGAGGAGTGCAAATTGAAAAACAGTTTTGCTTCAGTTCATCTCATCCCTCTGAACTCTGTGTTCCTTGCATCCGTGGTGCTTGGCTTAGTATGTGATCAGCCTCTCTCTAGGATACTGGAAATAAGGTGAAAAAGTGGATTCTTCTGTGTTAATTCAAACAGAATCATATGGCCATCATTGGAGTACAGACATTAGCTCTCAGAAAAGAATAACTTATGGAACACCAAATCCTCTCACACTTGCTGTTGCCTATTTCTGAGCCCTCTGTGGCCCTGAATGACTTCTAGCAGGGCAGAAATTATTGTCATGATGAAGATTTTTAGGGGTGTGAACTGGTGCTCAGACATGAGCTCTCCATCCTCCCTGAAAAACAGATTGCTGCAGAGTTATGGCAGCTGCTGCTTTGTCTCCTGCTTTGCAGGAAGAAATAAATCATTTTGGTCTTGAAAGATTTAAGGATTTTCTTCAGAATCTCACTTTTCAAAGACACTATGAGTTTTCCTGTGTAAATTAATGGTGGCTCTCCCCTTACACAGGTCAACAGAAAGGGTTTTGTTATCAAGGTAAGCAGTTTCCTTGCCACTGCCTCTCTTCCTTAAAGCTTATCATTTGCCGGCCCTTAAAACCTCAGCACAGTGCTCTAATATCAGCTGCTTCATTTCAATTTAGAGATATTTTTGATGGCGTGCTCTTTTTTTATTGCTTTGAATTACATGCCTGCCATTCTGATGGGAATGGGTTCTCTGGGACAGCAACATATTTGCTGTGTGGTTAGGAAAGCTCGGTCATGTGCTTTCAGGATTTGAAGGTTTCACTATGCTCTGCTCCTGCTTCGTATTCAAACTCTAATTCCTTTCTATAGGCCCCCCCTCTCCATGCATAGCTGAGCAGAGCCAGAGCTTTGATCTTGCTGAAGAATGAAGCCCACTTAGTTTGTGGAGAAGTTGTGAGTGAGGTTGCTGTGCTCATGCCCTCTTTGCCAAGCACACCCCTGGAGAGAGCCACAAGCAGAAAAACCCATCATCTCCCAGCATGAGGAACCACGTGCTACCTATCTGCATGCTTGACCCAGTGCAGAAGTACTGAAAGCCTCTGCATGGCTGGCTGCCTGGCCTGGGCTATTTCAGCCTGGGAGAGCATTCTGCAAAGCTGAGGTGGGTCAACCAATAGCACAGATCCAATGCACGCTGCTGCATTTTTTTGGCTGCTGTTAAGATAAAACCCAACTCTCCTTAGCAGTAAAAATAATGGATGGATAAATTTTGTTGAAGCTTCTGAGGGAGAAGGACAGCTGTTCACTACTCAGGTTGCTAATACTAACGCTCTGTCACCCACAGGGATGTGCTAGAAGGTTCCTATGGGTGCCCAAGCACAAACTGCTTAAAAAGGGTGAGGTAGCAGCTGCAGCTCCTTTCCTAGTGACCACATTCCAGTGTGAACTGGCTATATCTGAATGCCCCATTCCACCGTGGGCAGGGAGTTGTTTTGCTGCCCCTTAAAGCAAGAAGAGTTGGGCTGTCCAGAGGTCTGGCTCCAGCTGTGTGCTGTTTAGGGACAGGTGGGAGAAATGGTCATTGTGAGCAGCTGTGTGTCTGCACACAGCAGGTGAGTGGAGTAGCACTTCTGTACAAGTTGGAGTTATTCTATATGCAGTGAATTTGCTTATTGTTTTTTAGATATTTCTCTCCCACCTTCTTCATAATTTCAGCAGACTGGACATGGATAGTGAGGAAAAAAAGCAGGTGAGTTTATCAGAACTTAAGGGGAGCGTAAGTCTTTGTTGATAGGATCCAGTCCTCACATAGAAAAGATGTGGTGTTGACATGATGAATCCATGACTAGCTTTAAACAACAACGTCATTTTTCTCTCTCTGTGTGTGTGTGTGTGTGTGTGTGCGGCTTCTAATGAAGTAGACATTCTAATAAGGGATCTGTAGCTAGCTTAGGTGTAGGTGATTGTAGGTACCTGGAGAAGAATGCTCAGTTTCTTTGGCTTCCTTAGTTATAAATGCACTTGCATTTTTTTTTCTTACTCAAGCTGCTATCTACTGTTTCAATCACAGTTCAGTGTCAGTGTCATCATTTCCTTGTGTTTTGGCTTTTTGTGTTTATTTGTTCTGGTACTGGCTTGGAGAAAATTAGCCCATACTGGGTTTGATGAGTATGCTGAGAGAGCCCCAGGGCTGATAGGAGTGCAGCTTGGTGTTCGCTGTACTCTAGTACCGCGAACTAGTCTAGTGTCCCAGCACATGGACCCTGTGCATGGCTGTGTGCTTCTTTTGTCGTGGTCTGTGCATGTATACACCATTTATGCTCCCAATCACAAGGCCTAGTGTGCTGGGAAACCATATAAGTGTAGATTTATTAAAAAGCCCCAAACCCAAACATTCCTGTGATACTCTGATGTTATCCCTATTTAGCAGAAAAGAAGCTGAGGGTGGAAATGGAACTGACCTACTGCTGCCACAGGAGGTTGTGTTAGTGCCGTTCAGAAGGTCAGTGTTTCCACACTCCCTTTCTTCTGTTCGTGCTGCTTGTGTGGTTTCTTTGGATGCTGCAGAAACTATCTGCGTAAAATGGTGGTCTCTAAAAGAACTGATGGAATAAATTCTCTCACCATGAGGTGCTCAGATATCACCCTAAGGTGATGAGCTAGATACTTTACTGTTGCAAAGTTAAAATGAGTCTCTCCAGTGTAACTCCATTATTCTTCATTTAAAAGATAAATATACTGTCATTGTCACACCAGATATTCCCCTTTGTCAGCATTTCATGGCTCACTTCCTGGATCTGGATAGATTGATGATAGCTGTTTAATATTCTTTCCTCTATAACCAGCGATTTGAGAGTTGCCAACTCTCATGATGGCAGCTCTTTTTCTTCAAGCATCAGCTTGATGTACATTATCTACACAAGATTCCTAGCTTGCTTTCTCTTTCTGTCAAATAAATAGTTTTAGAGAAAGCTTGAAAATTGAATGTCAATCTGAATGTCTAATACTGGAGGCAAATAAACACATGACAGTATTATTTTCAGGCTAATCTCATGACTTGAAGGGGTGATACGTTAATTCACTGCTTTAGAACAATGTTAAATGGAAGGATTTGGTTTCTGACCCTTAACTCCCTGAAGTACACAAGAGCCAAATGCCTCTTGGTGTGAATGCCTCTGAAGATCATTAGAATATGCAACTCAACTGCAATTGCTGGTGGCAACCAGGAAAGCTGCTGAGCTGTGAGAGAATGGTGTGTGATAGCTTGTGTGAGTCAGATTTATTCTAGGACTCTTGGCCTTCAAGTCCCAACCTTGCACATGCAGTGATAGGGTTTTATTGACTCTAAGCTGTGAAGTTGTGAATAGTGTTTGTTTTAGATGGTACATAAATAGACTTCAGTGTTAATGCATCCATGAGCTAAATGTGGGAAGCTTCCAGCTTTTCTGTTGTGCTGTCTGGCTGCCTCCAGCTGTATTTCAGTCACTAAGAGTGAGCAACAAGGTTCTTTTTGGCAGGCAGACCATGGATGCTTTCAGGTTTCATGGTTAAGGGAGGCAGGTGAGGGTGGGGAGTTGTGAGGCAGCTCTCTTCTGTGGGGATTGCAGTTGTGGAATAATTTTCATGTAAACTGTGGAGTAATGTCACTCCCTGTGATAGTGTGGGTTGTAGCCTGACAAAGGCATTAGCTTGACTTAGGGTCACAAAGACAAAAAAAGTGGAAACTATTTGGCAGGATATTTTGCCTGCTTGTTCTCAAGTGAACTCCCTCTGAAAGGACAGTGTACTATTGATGGGGAAGATCCAATCTATTAATTTTGGTGCCTGGGGATTTCTATTTTCCCAGTAATTCAAGTGTACAGAATTGTGCTTCCATTGTCGGGCTGAAGACCTCTCTCACTCCATCTGCTGTCTCTTTGGTGAAGCTCTACAGTAGTTCTCATGGTCTTAGGCTGCTCATGGGGTGGTTTGATCATTTGTTCAGGACAGTGAAGGAATTTCTCAAGCTGAAAATGAAGCATGACCCAGATTAAATGCTTTTAGGATTTAAGCAAGTAAGAACTTACGTGGTTTTATGTGAATGCTCCTCCATGTTAACTGCTTTCCTGTGATTAAAAGTTCTCATTAAGACAATTAGAATGTATCGTAACTGTCAGTGTTTGTGGTATCATGAAGCTGGAAGGCTAGATACGGGTGTACATCTTGCGTACATATGAATGCACCTATAGATACCGGGAGAGTAGGGCTGTTGCTAGCCAGTAATAGTGCTGTAGAGAAACTCCTTTGTGTGATTCTTGTTTGGTGTCTCAATGTACCCACTGCCTTTATAACATCTTGAGGCTCAGAAGCTCAGGAGGTTGCACATATTCTATAAAGGAGAGAAAATTGTGAATGCTCTGGCAAACAGAGCCAATGTGCTTCAGTGTGTAAGTCAGGTGATGCATGGAGAATGGCCAAAGAATGGAGCAAGATGTTCTGTGTGTGAGGGGAGTTCTATGGATAATACTAACAGTTCACCGTGACCGCTTGAGGTTGGTCTGTTCCATCCCTTCAGGCATTTATGTTATAGACCAAATACACATACACCTCTTCTATTTCTAATACACTTATGTTGGTGGTGCAGGTAAATACATCACAAAACATATGTCAGAGTACAAGCTGGCAATGAGTCATATATTTCTTCGATAAAAGGTTGTGTGTTGTCCTCATCCCCTCATGTGTCCTCTCCCCTGTTATGCAGGGTTTGTTTCTGTGGACAAAGTTGGACCAAAGAGAAGAAAACTGCTTCCTTTCCTGCAGCTTCTAAACTTGTCTTTCCCTGCACCAAGGAGTTCTGGTACCTCTCAAGTGACTTTTGCTTCCACTTGTTTTATTTCTTCTTCCTGTTGACACAGACACTTCACAAACAGTTGCACTTATACTTACGCTGTGTGTACACTTGTTATTCCCACTCTTTGAAGTCTGGGTTCCTATGGCTTTCTTTACTTTAATGCTCACTCTGGCTGTCTTGAGGTCTGGCTTCATCCGCTGCCTGCCATCCTTGCAGTGTACCTCTCCTGAACCAACTGGGAGATCAAGATGGGTGTTGCAGCTCTGTGTCACAGCCTCTGCAGTTTCAGAGAGGCTGCTGGGTTTGTTAAAGTTTTGCTGTTGTTTTTCATCACAATGCTTATGAAACAGTCTGGCTGCTCTGGTAACTTTCAGGTGACCTTGAATTTGCAAGTACTTAGGAATTTACATTCTACATAAAGAAAATGCAAATCAGTATTCTTATGATTATAGTATTATTCTTATGGCTACTGCCTGCAAGTTTTGTAACCTCAGTGATATCTCAGGAGATAAACCAAACTCTATGTAACAATACGTAAGTATCTATATAAGCAACATCAAATCATGCTTTCTCCAATGCAATTGCTTCTTTTCATGTATTCCTATAACTGAACAAGCATTAGAAAAATAATTATTATTGACATACTAGAGAAGAGACGCATTTAATTCTGTGCTATAGGCTACAAGGTCGTTTCACCAGATACCATCAGCATGTGCTAATGTTATTTACAATGTAATAGGTGTTGTTGATTTGAGGATGTTCCTCTGTTTCAAAAACTGATTGCTAAAAGTGTGTTGCAAAATACTACTTGTGTATGTTGCTTTATGTTACTGTGCATCAGCCTGGAGGCAACTCTTTGCATTTTTAAGTATCTCCAGGTTTTGGTGCAGCATCTGTGATGCTAACCTTTTGTCAACTTGTGCATGTTGTGATATGCTCCTAGAAAGTCTCTCCTCCTCCCCTCAACCCTGTGCAGCCTTAGGGGTGAGGCCAGCCAGAAGGGAAAAAGCTTGGTTGCCTTTTTGGCTGTGTTTTTGCTGAAGAGGAAAAAAGGGGGAGAGTGGAGAACAGTTTTCTCAGGAGCTGGAGCAGGGGTCTTTGTGGCAGCCTGGCTAGACAGTGAGGCATAAGCCTGCTGTGGTGTGTGCAGTGAAGAGGGGGGGCAACAAGTAGAAGAGCAGAACCTGCTGGTAAACATAGCTGGGCATCTGCCTGCCAGAAAGATGGTCTGGGTAGCTCTCTCTGTGAACATGGAGTTTATGAGAACACGGAAATTCAGCTGGAACTTCTTGATAAATTGTTTCTCCCAGTTTATACTTGGTGTAGAGTTCATGTAAACTGTATCCAGGCTAATATACCAGTTACACATGTGTGCAAACACCTGCCTTTCCTCTGAAACACTGTGGGCTTTACATGAGGAAGAAGGAACAAAATCAATTCTGTGCTTCTGCTGAGGAGATGACAGAACTATTACTGCTCAAACTGAGCAGTGCAGGCAACTGCAGCATAAAATTCTTGCAAACTCTGAGAATGTGTCTCATTAGAGAGCTTTGGTGCAGTCCCCCACTGCTTCCTCATGAGATAATCTCATCACCAGAATGCAGTTTGTGTTTGGCCAGAGGACTTAGCTTCTCCCAAGCTCACATAAACTGTCGGCGAGTTACTACTGATTATTCCTTCACAATGCTAGCTTTAAAAACCACCACTGTGAAATGGAGAGTATTTAGAGCCTCACACATTTAATAGTAATTCTGTCATTGCTGCTTATGCTGGAACATAGCATTTTTAATATTCTAAGGCAACATCTAAGTTTTTGTCAGACCTTAAAAAAATGAACATATTGATGTCTTATTTGCTAGCACAGAATATATAGATAATACTGTATCTTTCACAAGAAGCAGGTTGTGCTGACAGGGGAACTGATGTGATAGAGCTGAAACTTTTTCCCCTCAGAGTAGAACAATTATTATATCCTTATGTCACTAAAACTAGTTTCTCACATTCTCACTTCTAATGAACTCTATGAATTAGGGTCTTTTCATCCATTTTAAAAGCTTCTAGCTTATGCATCTATTCCCTGGCCACTAGAAGCGTCATTTCATTGTGGTCATTTGTCTCTAATGAACATAATCATCAGCCGTGGAGATGGTGTGCATAATATGTGCAAGTTTACATGGCTTCTTCCATGGAACATTCTCCTTGTAAGCAGGGGATAGAAATGGCAGCCAGGTCTCCAGCTGCTGTCCTGTTCCCGCTTTCCAAGAAAGCTGTTTCAGTACTGACTGATTTACTGATAAACGTTCTTTACAAGCAATTCCTGGCTTACCTTTTCCTGGATCACTTTTAGATGTTCTCATCTATTGCCAAAGATTTTTCAGCCAGAGCTTGACTGAATGAATAGCTGATTCAGCATAACAGGCTGGAAGCCACCAGCAGGGAATAAAAAATGGTGGGGAAATAAAGGAAGCAGGTCAGCTAGAAATGGAATAGGCACTCTGTAGGTAACAACTGGTGAAGCCAGTGGATCTGCTTTCAGATGTTTTTGCTCTAATGTGTTATGTACACTGCTGAACCTCTGCCCTCTCAACTTGAATGAGAATAACTGGTTCGGATGGCATTATAGATGTAAAGCAAGTATTTTCCTTCCTCAAGTCTGTTGCTGCTGAATTTCATATGCCACACTGAGGAATCTGTACTTAAATGGATAGAATTTTTTCACCATAATTTTCCATCTGTTTGAGCAGAAGCAGTGGCAGCAGCTTCAGCTTTGTGAACCACCCCCACACTTTCCCCAACTATATGATTTCCATTAGCTGGAAATACATCTTTATTTGTTAGTGTTCGAAGAGCCTGAGCTGGGCTAAGTCCGTGTGGAGCTTCTAATTGTGCTTTTCTGGTATTTATGCCCACTGAAGCCAAGGCAATATCACTTGGAATCAAGGAATGGGTTTAGGTAAGTTTTTGTGTTTCCTGTGAAAACTTTGAGGTGTCAAATACAATCCTCTGGTTAACATGGAGGAGGAGGCAGTGTCTCCTAGAGAAGATTGTACATCCATGCTCCCTTGGAATTTAGGGACAGTGACCTGAATTCTGCTAATGAATGAAGTGTAAAAGAGTATTTGGCAATATCTGGCTGTCTCAGAACTTGCCATTTTCATGTAGATTTTCCCTCTTGAAGTGACCATTGGATGTGCTCAGTTTATTAATTTCCTAGTTTTGAAGACCCCTCTAATTTGAGGTGAGGGACACTGTCCTTACAACATGAACTGTGTATTCTCCATTTCCTTTCTGGGATTTGTTTAAAGCTATCTCCTCTTGAAGGACTTCCTTGAACTTTTGTCCTAGTTTAATCTCCTGCTTGCCTGATGAGTTGATGCTCTTGGTAAGATACCTTGCACAATCTCCGACCTTCAAGAGAGAACAAACTATTGGTAACACAAGACTTGAGGCTTTCAAAAGCCTTGATTGGAAATGTTTTTTTCATGTGCTTTCTGATTTAAATATTTCTTTCAACTTTGCAGAGCCAATAAAAAAAAACATGCAGATCTAAGCAGGCTTTAAAAATGTTCAATTTAATTGTCCTTGAGATGGCAGTGTTCAAGGCCAGGTTGGGCATAGCCTTGGTTGGCATGGTTTAGTGGGAGGTGTCCCTGCCCATGGCAGGGGGTTTGGAACTGGATGATCTTAAGGTCCTTTCCAACCCTAATTATTCTATGGTTCTGTGATTCTATATTGAATTCTGGATCTGCTTAATGGGGTATCGCCAGCCAAGAATGTGAATGCTATAGAATCCAGTCCATTTCCATAACTGTGGGCGCTTGACATTTGGATGCTTGAGGGTATCCTACCTGTTCTCCATCTGCTGCTCTGGAATTGGTCCTACTATGTCTGCTAGCCTCATGTGAGTGTCCTGGGTACTCTAATGTTCCATTTCTAATCAAGATAACTGATGTCTAAGTGTCTGAGTTGAGTATTTATTACCATTATTTGAGGTGGTTTTGTGAGTTTGTATGTTTTTTAAGATAATATGCTTTTACTCTCCTCAGTGTTCTGATGAGCAAAACAGCACTACTGATAGAACCTTGTCTGCAGCAAAAAAATGGTTCCTGTGAACTGCTATCATCTGTTGGGACCATAATCCCATTTCTGTGCAAATGAGCTTATTGCTGTGAAGTTGTGCCAGTTCTGCCCAAATCACAGAGGCCTTATTGTTAAATATTATAAGAAGTTTCATGCATCCCTCTTCATCATGCTTCCAGCTTCCCAGGTTCTTAATGTTAAAAACCAACCACAGGTTGGATCCAGTAGCTCTAAACTAGTTTGGCAGTTCTCTTGGAGCAGATGCAGAGCACTGAGGCTTAGGGAGCAGAAAGAGTATTGTGGCAAACTTGCACAACCAAGAATGTTCTTGCTTTTGACTTCCAGCACAGTTTAAAACACTTTTCCCCCCCATCCTTTGTTAAAGTTCTGCATTTGGGAATGTTACACATTTTTCTGACTAATAGAAAATAGAAATATGCTTGTGCCTGCACCCAAATCTGAGGCCAAGCAGACTGTGACTCTTGGCTGATTGAAATATAAATCCTGGTGTCTGGAAAATCCAGATCTAAATACAGCCCTAAAGACCTATCACTGCAGGATTCATAGCAACGCAGTGCTGTGGGGAGGAAGAAAAAATATCATTGTTTTTTCCACAGTTGCTGAAAACTGATGGAAAACACTGTAGAAAGAATTCTAAAGAGCCTCAGACAGTGCTCTTACTAAGGTATTTCCTGAATCTATAGTGAAACAGAATAGCTTAAAGTTTAGTTGGACAGCCTTCTTGTGAGGGCAGGGATTGAAGACAGCAAAGTAATTCCATATGCTTAGTATTTGTAATGAAAAAGTAGGGGTACAAAGAAGATGTGGAGATCACTCACTGGGTATTTTGCATACATTTGACTTGGATTTTAATAAGAGCATCGTTGCCTCTGTTTTTGTTACATATCAAGAGGAGACATTAGTGTGTTTTTATTTGCATACCCTATTGTGGCAAGGCAGCACTCTCTATTCGCATGCTTACCTCCTGTTAGTGCTAGTGTTATATACTATAAATGCATCTCATGCATTTTAGTTATGTGGTTATGTAGTGCTTTGCTTGGGCAGTATATTTAGCAAATTGTGTAGTCAAATGATTATGTTAGACTGAATGGTTGACGTCTAGTAACAAATAATTATGACACTAAACTTACTATGTATGAGCTGGAGCCATAGCTGATTTCAGTGACAGATGGAAAACTCCACTGAACCTTTTATTGGCCATATGCCATTTCTGAGTGTTGGCCAACAACAAGATTTGTTGCTAATATATAATGATTTAAACAGTAAAAAGAGCAGCTGCACTTTGATTTTTGGTGCCTTTACTACAGGTTTTCCTGGAGCTTTTGAATATCCTGCCGCTTTCTAATGCAAAGCTGTCACTTCTAGTCTGTGAGAAGGGACTGTATCTTCCCAGCACTATCTGTGGTAGAATTTTATATTTTGATACTTACAACTAAAGCTCTCCTCTGCCTTTTATTGCATTATTAAGTTGACAGCATAAAAATCTCCCTGCAACACGGCACTGGCAATGGATTGTAAGAAGCTGGCTGCTGTGTAGTACAGCAGTGGAGGTTTTTTTAGGCTGTCAGTAGGTCTTACGTTTTATGGCATGCCTGAGGGACTGGGAGACCAGAGTTCCTCCAGCTGTTCAGAGAGGGCAGCCTTCAAAGCATAGTTCATTGAGAGGAACTGTGTATGTTCTTCATCATATTACTAGAACAGTGTTTGCAAATGAGGGTATGTGAATATAAACTGCAATCATTATCTATGCAGAATATATCATGATGTTTCCACTACTGCTGGTGGAGCAGGAAACTTGCTACCATGCAATGCTTTGACCTTCGTGCCTCCTAAAGAGGTTTTCACTGTGTTGTCCTTTGTCGATTTGCTCACTCTGATATTCATCCAAAGAAAAACAAGATTGAAATCTGGAAAGCAGAACCATTTTGGCCCTGGGCCCAGCAGCAAAGAGAATGGTAGAGAAGTTACATGACAAGGAAGCACATTTCAATAGAACTTCACATATATATATGATTTTTTTTTTTTCATATTTGATTTTATTAGATTTGTATTATGCAAGCATGAAACTGGCTAAACTTTTGACTGTCCTGGGCAGCATCAGTCTGCGCTGCATTGAGAAGCACTCAAGAGGTTTCTAGGATGTGCTAGACTAATTCTGTTGGTCAGATAATAGTCATCATGTTGCTTCTGAGCCAAGGGAGCCATGAAGTGGTCATTGCATAGTATTTTCCAGCGCAGAAGGCAAGCAGGTAGGGAAGAGAACAGTTGACGCCTGTATGCTTCTTGCACCTTCTTGGAAATGGGTAAGAAATGAGGTCAGTGTTGCTCTCCCCCTTCTCTGACAGCTTGTATGGAGAAAGTTGCAAAGACCCAGCTGGGTGCCTACAACCACAGTTTAGTCTCTGACCAGCTCCTGGGATATGCTGTGGGTTGGACTGGCGTGCACAGCCCAGCCTTGGTGCATATGAGGGCAGTATTTCACATTAGCTGGCTGTGGCTGAGCTCTGCTTTCATGGCCGAACTGCCTCTGGGTCTCAAGCCTGGTTGCTAATGTGCTGTTAGATGCTGTTGGTAGTGCTACTATGCTCTTGCATTGTAGCAAAGACTACCTTACTCATCTGCCTAGGTGCCCTGCCAACTGTTGCTAGCACAGTTTTTCCCAGTAGTGTAAACAAAGTGATTTATCCATGCAAAGCCTAAAACATTGATTTATTTCTTCACCCAATAGTAAAAAGTAACCAAAGGAAAAAGATGCCTCTTCATTTACTGCATCTTTGACCTTTCTTTGTGGTGTTTGCATGCCTACTGACTCCAGTTCTTGCAGGTTGCATTTGTTGCTCACTGCTGCATGCTCTGAAAGTGTCAGTTGGCTCTGCTCATCCCTTCCTCTAACAGACCTATGTTATGTTTATTTGTTTATTTACCTTGTGTCTCTTCCTTCAGCTTTGGAAAAGCAGCCATGTAACTGCTGGCTTCAGGCAGGTTGTTTCTTCACAGCTAATAGCCTGTCTCTTGTAGTTTGAATGTTTGATGGGATGCTTCTTATCTAGGTCATAGTTTTTCTTTCCTGTCAGTTTCCTTCTGCACTCCTCTTTGATCTTACCTACAGCAAGCTATCTGTCTCCAACAGTCAAGCAGAGCTATGCAAAATATTTATAAAGCGATACAGATATTTCCCACTTTGTCAGGTCTTGTAGCGTGTTGGACCCATGTGAAACCCACATCAGTCACAGCGATAGAAAACTGTAACTTTTATTTGCATTGGAATTGAGACGTAAAAGATAGATGTAATTCTGAGAGAGGTTTGTGGCTGGCTGTGTTATCAATCTGAAATGGTACCTACTGGGGAATAATTTTCCCAGTGATGTGGATGCCCTTAGTGTATCATCTGTGAGCTGCATGCTCTTTCAGTGCCCTGTGCCTGTCTTTATCTTGCATAGTCAGATGACACCTTGTGCATCTGTGCAACACAGGCTAGTCACCCTCTTCCATTTTTTACTATGTTTTTACAGGTTTTTGATGCCATCTGGTGTCTTGTGATAAATCAAGCTGAGTCTAGTTCAGATGTAGAACAACTGCCCCGTTCTTTGCTGGTTTGGGTTTTTTTGTGGGGGGCTTTCTTTTTTTGGTGACTTTTTTCCCAGGGTTGAAAAGAATCTCTTATCCAGGTGTTTGTGGTTAGGTGCAAACTGTTAATTCCAGAGCACTTGTGCTTTCCTTATGTTTTACAATTCCCTAGTGCCTATTAATGTCACTGACTGCATCATCTGCCCTCTTTATAACATTTGCTGGCATCAGTGTTCGCTGGTCTAAAAACTAGTTAAATGAGTTAGTACCCTTTGCTATAAGGAAATATACACCAGCTTACAATGTGAGAGTTTAAAGGTTATGGCTGTTTTACAGATAATTAATGCCCACATAGATTATCCAAAAGTAAGGGAAAAAAGTGTTACTTTAAAAGCTGTTGGAAGATTAGTGAAGGTTGTTCCTCCTTCTCCTCAAGTCATTGTCATGTACTTCCCTTTAATGTTTATAGGCACTTGTGTGTGTGTAGTCAAACAGGAAAGAATCAGATAGCAGAAAATGAATATGAAGCAATAAAGCTCTACAGTTTCCATTTTTCTCAATAAATTTGTTCTTGCTTCATATAAAACATTGAAATGATGTTTCTGTCTGACAGCTGTACTGTGGGAAGTGTTTAGCCCTGGTTAGCAACATCTCCTTGTGATATTGCATAGCAAGACCAGTGATTTACAAGTTCAAGACAAGGGTCCTTGGCACCATCATTGCAGTGAATGAAGCAATTAAAAATGTGATGAATCTTGAGATGACATGTACAAAAATGGAAGCACTTTGCTAGAAATCAGGACTTGCTGGTGTCAGCTGGTGATTAGTATTTGTTGTGTTAAAGGCCCAAGGTTATTGCAATTTTGTCTTTTTGAACAGAGCAAGCTCTAAGTGTGGTGGGCACAGCTCATGTTTGGCTGAGTTCTGTGGCTGAAATTTCTCTTCAGCTGGTATTTGTGCACGAGTGTGTCCAGATTTTCAGCCAGATCTTGTTGAGCAGTCATGCCAACCGTGTCTTTAAAATACAGTGGTGGGAGTGCAGACTTATGACAGGTAAAGCAACAGTGTATGGTGAATGTGTCTGTTATCATAATTTGTGTACTTTGACTTTCATAAGATGGGAAGAGTTTTCTGTATTGAAGATTTGTGATGACTTGGAGTGGGTGAAAAATAATTCATACTCTTCTTCATCCACTGTGATTTCTAGGGTTTGTGCTATTAGCAGTCTTCAGTTGTCAGATGAATGGTGGGAAGTGGCTCTCTGAAGTGGTGCTGTGCAGCAGCCATTTGGTGCTTGCTCCAAGTACATGTATTGTATTGTTTATTCCTGAGCAGAACTGTTTTCTCCTTTGGTGAGACCTTCAGCAGCTCACCCCACAGTTTTGCTATATACCTGCTACACAGGTATGTGCTGTGTGAGTCTGTGCATGTGTGCAGGTGGATACTTCACAGCTATCTGGAGGCAGTGACCATGTGAAGGACAGAGAGCAGTGTGATAAAAAAATGCACCATTGCTGGATGGGACCCATAAGCATAGTTAGTTGGGTCTGCTACTGCCTGGCTGGGTGAGTTTAGCAAATCCCTCCTGTATCTGTGGTGCTCAAAATGAGGAGAGGCAATGTTCTGTGTAGGGCTAAAAATTGTAATATCTAAAGATATGTGTTACTTGAGAGGTAATTTTCTTGATTTTGCTGTGCATGACAGAAGAAAGGTCAGGTATTTTCTAATAACTTTTAAGAAGATATGGCATCTGTTGAAGTCCAGGTGGATATATTAGCGGAATAACCCCATCCCCCTGGAGCTTGCTGCTGTCGCATGCTGCTTCATTCTGCGCTCCCTACTGGAGTGCATTCAAGTGCAGTGTGGAAATGAGATTCAATTGCTATTAACAGTTTTAAGGAAAACCTAAAATTTTTAGTTCCATCCCAGTGTTGGTGATAGACACATATATATAGACACAGTCACTTACATGTGTATACTTTCATAGAGCTAGAATATACAGTGAATAAAACAGATGATCAGATGATCGGATTCATGCATTTGAGTACCTTACTTTGATTTTCTTCTCCAGCACTGAATGTGATATGGAATATAACTAAAATATTTCTGAGAGAAAATTTTACAAACCAAATCCTGGCAACCTTTATTTCCTAATCTCAAAGCTGTCAATAGAGATCCAGATGCTTGGAAGCCATGCAACTGCAGACAAATCTCAGGTGCAAGCGGAGTGGTTATTAAGCAGCAGCTGTGCTTATGAACATTTGTAAAGTCGTAAAAGAATTTGTAACCACATTGGATTAATAGAGACAGCAAAGCTTTTTGGTTTGGACAGTAATATGATTTTTAAGCTGACCACTGTGGGAATACTGCTCTCCTCTATTGTCTGGAATCTTATAGGACATGTGTGTATCAGACTCAGACATTATGAGTGCATCCGCCTTTAACTGTCCTATGCATTTGCAGCATGGTTCTAGAGGGGCATAATCTACTCTGTTAATAAAATATTTAGCTTTCTAGGTCATTGTGGATCTATCAATTTGTCTATGTTTGTAAATGATACTATTGTAATATTCTGACATAGCAACATTCACGGCCAGATAGTCTTAACTATTTTGCTCTTTCTAGCTTGTTTGAATAGAGAGTAAGTTTGTGTATGGAAAGCAGATAAGGTTTTTCTGAGGTTTGTTTGCTTCAGGTATATCTCTACCATTGCATACACAAATAGGCAGTGAGGACATTGGGGGAATTTAATACCTCTCGGAAAGCAAATATTCCTTCACAACTGATGTTCTCCTCCTGCTAGTGACAATACTTCAGGATATCAAAATGAGTGGTAGAAATGAAAGCAAAACAGCATTTATTTGACCAACAGTGGTGAACATCAATGTGAAATAAATTAGAACTTGAGCCTGCTTAAGACTTTTCTTTATGTTTTTGATTTGTACTATTTTTTGATCCCTTTCCTCTACTGACCTTGAAACACTGGTTATTTATTAGCATAATGTGATTACGTCCCTATTTGCAAGGCTTAAGATGAAAATTGAAACCTTGTGATAATTTAACAAAAACCTACTAGAGCATTCAGCCAGCTGTCGAAAATTTAAGAGAAGCCATATTAAGCAAAGCCAAGCTGTAGCTGTTTAACTAATATCTGAACACAGTCAGCACAGCTACCTGGGTAGGTGGCACTTTGGCTGGCTTAATTTGCTGGCTGCAGATATGAATTATTAGCAAAATGCAATTTGGTGACAGCTTACACACTGTGGGCCATGGACTTTTCTCAGTCCACGCGTGCAGCCAAATTAGATGCATTTATAATTCATTCTTTCCTCCTCACTGCACTCCCCCTCCACTTTCACTCTCCATTCTGTACAATATGTATTTGTAACCGAGATGGATCAAGGCTTTGTTAATTACATGTGCAAGGGAGCATCACTTGCTATCACCTTACAGATTCCTTATAGATACTGATTAAAACACAGGCTGAGAACTGATTAAAAACACATGGCAGACATAGCAGCATCAGTGCTGTTACATAAAATGTGACTGTGGTTTGTTTAAATAGCGGGCCTTACCTCTGGGAAAACAATCCCCTGCTTTTGATGTGGATGACTAAGTGTTGCTAATTCCCAGTTGGCCAGCACAGTGGATGCATGCCAGAACTTGCCTAACACTCTTTCTGGGTCCTAAAGGATGTTCATTTTTAAGACAGTAGCTGCCAGTAGTATTGGTAAATAATTCTTTTGCTCTATTTGCATTTCCTTTTCCCTGTACTAGTTGAATGGCTGTTGATATCTTCAAATCTGTCAAAAACTGTATTCTCAGAATCTTGCTTTGAAAGTGTGTGCAGCCTTGGTGAGCTGCAGATCATAGAATTATTGTTTGGTTTTTGTTGCCTACAGAATGTGCACCTTCTGTAAACATTTACAGTAGACATGTGGACAGGTTTCCTTCTTTTGTCAAGTTGAACAAAGGGCCAAAGCAGTACCAGGGCACTTAGTTACTTAAATTCTAGTTGTGTATGTTTGAGGAAGCAGTCTCATTCTGTTATAAGGTTTTACCTGGGTTTGAAAACCACTGAACTGCTCTGTGGTCGGGGGGACTTGAGTATCCAAGCAGGTGAATGTAGCTCTAGAGCTTTTGCTATGTGTGGTGGTTGTGGGTTGTTTTTGTTGCTGTTATTATTGTTATCATCAACTATTGGTTACAGTGGAAAACTCCTGCATGCTTGGTATTGATCTTAGTAACTAGCGATGTAAATGCTGGTCTGTTTCCTCTTGCGTGTTTCAATTGTCCCTCTGAAATACTACGTACTGAGTGCTGCAAACACATGGCAATGTACTTAGAAGCACTTACCCTATTTTGTTTCAGAACACCACTGTATCTGCAAAGTTTCATGCAATTTTTCTTTTTCTCAATTTCTAATGATGTATCAAATATTTCAATATTTGGAAAATAATTCAAAACTGGACAGAAAGTTTTGTAGCAATAGAGACTAAGCACCCCTTTTTTGTTGTACAACATTTCTTTCTGAGCTCTTGACATGCCACTACTTTAATCTGATGTGGAGAGGGCAGCACTGAAGCCTGTGAAATGATTCATTTGCACCCTTTGAAGCTGATTCTTGAGAGAATTAAAGGGAGAAAAAGGCAGGAGGTAAGAGATTAGCTATCAGTGACTAAGCAGGGATCTAGTTCTCACTGCTGACGTCCATTTCTGAAACCAGCTCAGATGGCTTTAACTTCTCCAGGCAGTGTGGAGTTAGAGGTGGTTTTAAAGAATTGTGGATTTAGGAGTTCACTGTGAGATTGCAGTCCTGGAGCTCAGAGATGATATACATCATGCTTTCCCTTCATTTCACCGTTAATGTGTAGTGGTATATTGCATGTCTGAATGAGTAACTGCCTAAAAAGTACTTTAATATTCAAACCTAAATTTGGGTTCCTCTTGGTTCTGGTTGAGATTACACTTCAGGCTGCTTTGTTTAGAGATTTTAAAAATAGGCCTTAATCTTGCAATGTGATGCAGAAGAGTTGGTGGTTGAGCTTTGTGAGCTTGTCCAAAGCTTTGTGAGGAACTCTGAAGCCGTGTGTTACACATCCAGGTCGGTGTTTTCATAGGATGATGGAATGGTTTGGGTTGGAAGGGGCCTTAAAGCTCATCCAATTCCAATCCCCTGCTGTGAGCAGGAACACCTTCCGCTAGACCAGGTCACTTAAAGCCCAGTCCAACCTGGCCTTGAACACTTCCTCTTGAATATTTCAGTCAGGTGAAGGTGCATTTTATTAGAATTTCTTGCATCTGCATTTCTTTCTAAATATAATTTCTAAATTATCCCACATGAAAGAGATATTTTCCTATAAAGGAGGCACATACACATATTTAAAGAAAATAGCTTTTATTTGATGGTGATTTTTGAATATAAATATTTAGTACATTCTTAAAGGGATGTTTAACAACAAAAAAATATTCAATCCCTTCTATTTTATTTACGTAAGAGCAGTTGTACTCAGTTGTGCTTTTATTGGGTGTTTTCTTCTTACCTGTGGCTGGAAGTTCAAGAATCCCATATTTTTGTTGCTTTGTTCTACTCAGGGCCAGTGAAAGTGGGCTCTTTGATTGGTGGGTTGATGCCAGATGCTTGAAATATTGTTCAAGGTGTGTAGTACTGATAGTGGTCATGCTTGGCTGTTGTCAGGATCGAAGCTGAGCCACATCTTGCTTAGCTTGGCCTCTCGACTGTGGTTTTGGCTGTGTGATTTTTGGCTTGATTTGCTTTGTTTTGTTTTCTTCCATTTTTCCAGAGAGGATATGTATTTGTTGAGTCTTTTAGTAAGCTTTTGGCAACCTTGACTCAAGTTTTGAGATGGAAGGGAGCTATTTTAACTTAAGTTCTGAGTTTAAAATTGCTGCAGTGACTGTTTTCTGGTTACTCCCCTTGAAAACTTGAGAGGTTTAATGCCCTGTAAGGAAGACAGCACGGCTCTCACTGCATTTGCACTTTTATTAAGCAACACTTTCTTGGATGATGTTTATGGCATGGGAAAGAGTTTTTGTCTTTAGAAAACAGCTTTCCTTTCCTGAGCAGTTTGTCTACCTACCCTCTCATGGTAGGTAGCCCAAACATCAGTACTGCTTTTCTCATATGAAAATTTCTTCTACCCACCTTCAGGCCTTCTTTCTGGCAGAGGATTTTGCAAGGTAGTCTTAATTAAGTTGTCTGTAATTTCATCAACAGTAAGAAAATTTAATGTTTTCCTCATTGGTTTGCTGAAAACAATTTCTTACTGAGACAACTTCTTTCTGGATTTATTTGAATAGTGGACAGTCAATTGCTGAGGTACTATGTAATTAGCAATAACTAAACTAAGTATACTAAGCTTATGCCAGACTGTCATGTACTTTGTGAAAATTAATTTAGATAGACAAGCAGAAGACATTCCTGAAAGGAGCAGAAAATGAAGATTGGAAATGGTCCATGTGTCCACAGCAGCAGTCTTTTTCCATGTCTAAGACAGCAACATTGGAAAATGTCCTTTTACTGATGGCAGACTTGCAGGTTACTGCCTTGGACTGAATCTCCTCCTCTCATCCAAACTGCTTTTTGGATTCCAAGTTTCCTTGATTTTAATACTTCTCTTTCTTGGGATGGTTTGATTCACTCTTCCTCTGTGGCCTGAAGTGCTCACTGCTAAGTTATCAGACCATTGCAGCTAATTCCGCTGCAGCTCACTGACTGTTGTGGCCTGTGTGTGCTTTAGCAAAGAGCTCCAGCAATTTGATACTGACCCTGTGCTAGAGGCTGTCTTCCTGCATCAGAGCTGGAATGCAGGGACTCCATTTCACAGTCCATCACCTCAGAACAACTCACTTTTAGGTCAAACTAATTGGCATCCATGTTTCATACACAGGAGTATGTGGTGTTCTGTGGACTACAGTATAGGGACAAAGGGTTGAAACAGGGAGATCCACCTTAAAGCAGCTCCAGCACATACCAGATCAGCTGGTGGCTATAAGCTGTGTGGTTGTAGGGGAACAGGAGCACTGCCATAGTAAGACACTTGGGAGGCACTGGTAGTACAGCTGTGCTGCTTTGTACACTTGCAAGGTCATTTAGCGCTTTGGATAACCAAAGAAAACACAACTTTGCATTGCAGTCAATTTACACTTCTTTCGGTGTGATATTCAAAGGATGCTTCCGAAACGAATACTGAAGTGTGACTGACAAAATTCTGCCTCTCCAGGAGCTGTTGAGTTAACAGGAATCTCAGCCACCAGCCAGTGTGCAATGTGTGGTCCCTCAGCTTCTCTTAGCTGGAGGATTTGAGATTCACAAGAGTTCTCCCATTTCTGGAGCTTGTGAAACAGGATTCCTGCTGGTTTCAATTCCTTACTCATTCATAAAAAGTGGACCTGGCAGGGAGATTCTGAGTGTGGTGGGAAATGCATACATGTGCCTGTGATTAAAACAGAGTCGGTATGCTGGACATCATCCAGCCTGCAGGAGAGGGTCTCGAGACTTTTGTAATTCTGTCCTCTGCACTTCCCCTCCAACAGCAATCTGCTAACATGGTGGAATAGGCTGCATCCTAAACTAGCACAACTCAAAACATAGCAGCTGAATGAAGGTAGGGTTGTGCAGCATTGTTTTTCAAGCTTGGCATCTTTGACAGTGCTTTCAAGAGGGAGTTTCGTAATTCAAGTCAGTTTTTCAAGGCAAAGGCTGCTTACGCATGGGCTGTGTGTGGTCTACCAGGGTAATTAATCTGGCCAGCTTCCCAGGATAATTTGGAAGAGGTCTGCAGGCAAAAGAAGTGGTTCTTTATTTGGGATAGCCTGCTCCTAGCTATCTCCTTTCTTCTGTCTTTCCCCTTTATCATGTTATTGTTTGTGGCAGTATATTTGTTTGTGATGGGGAAGGGAAGGCTGAAGCATGTGGCCCTGCATTTAATTAGTGCCTTGTAATGGCTGGGCAAAACTGGACTGGGTTAGATGACTTCTGATGTTCCTCTGACTACTTACAAGCAATGGAGCTTAACCAGGATGTGCATCAAATTTTACTGCTCTTCTGAAATTTCAGCGAAACAGTGAAAATATAACTGGGATAAATGTCTTTTTGTCTGCCAATGAGGCGCAGGAAATTTATTCAGATGAGTGCTATTTACCTGCATGGGATGTTTTCTCTAACAGCAACACATCTGCTCCTTAGAAATGCATTAACACCTTCCAGGTGAGCGCAGGATCTGACCCAGCAGGGTCTTCCCATGGTATCTTTGCTGGTATTTCACTAGACGTGGCAGTTTTCAAACCAAAGAACAGTTATAGTTTGTCCCCTTTGTTGTCTAGAGAGTCTAGAAAATAGGGACTGCTATCTTCCTGCTTGGAACAGGTGTTTAGCTACTTGACCCTCAGAAGCCAAAAAAGTGGGTTGGGGTAGGAGCAGTATAGATGGTGTATTCCAGTTGCAGTAGTGGGAGTCCAAGAAAAGTCTTTTCCTTCTATTTCTCTCTAGTTTTTGATATACTCAAATATTCAGTGGAGCTTATTCCTGTGTGCAGATGAGAGCACAGGTCCTTTGATAATGACAAGAATTCATGCTTCCCCATGTATGGGTGTTCTGTCTTCTGCAAATTCTGGAAAATAATAAAACCTTGAGCTGGATAAAACAAACTCCATCAAAGGAATTGTGCCTACTGTATCAAGAGGGGGAATTACGCATTCAAGGAAGAGATCACAATTAATCAGAAATCTGGTCTTAAATTACTTGTTCTGAACTGTCATGAAGTTCTGTAAAGTCCCTCTGTCTTTCTAAATCACCTGAAGAGGAGTCTACATCCAGTTTGTGTGCCTTGAAGACTGGATCACAAATCTGTAATGCTGGCTGGCTTAACCCATCTGATCTCTCTCCCAGAAGAAATGATGCCTACTCCCTTTTAGCCCAAGCCACTGGCTATCGGAGTCTAAGGGACAGTTTGCATCTGCTCTGTTATCCATTATGCACTAGAGGCATATGGCTGTGATCCTAAAGGTGCCAGGTTCCTCTGGACAGGTTAAGAGTGGTGCAGGCCCCTTTCATGTGTATCCATACCGTGTTCTAAACAAAGCATTTCTCCCTCTGTGTGGAAAATCCTATCCCATTTCCTCTGGAATCCCTCTCACCAACTTGCCTACTGTTAGTTATGGGCTATTCAGCTCATGCAGATCTAGTTAATTGCTCATTCAGAATTAAAGTGGTTTTAATTTGATAGAGTTCCGTTTGCAAGTATGTTAATACTTTACTTTTGATTGAGAGTGTTTGCAGAGGGCTCTGTTTAATGATTCAATTTTGAAAGCTAATTCAGGTTAATATTCTTCAGCATGTGTTCTTCCCTTCCTGTCCTGTACACTCAGGATTTTAATTCTCTCAATATGGGAAAAGCCTGAAATCGGGAACCTTAGCCTGGGATAGCAAAAGCAAAGACGACTTAAGAGACTAGTGAGAAAATGGTTTTGCTAACCCCCTATTCACCTCCTGATATTGGATAAATTGGATGTCTGTGGACCCATCTGGCACTGCAGGGGAGTAATATCCTTTATGACAAAGACATTTTACTTAAGGTTTTCTTCCAGTTCTAGTCCAGAAGGGGGAAATTGATTTAGCTTGTGATGTTAGAAACCAAAATCGAGGAGTGTTGAGACAGAGGGCAAGCTGCACTGTGACACCTTCTGTGCATTCAGACTAGAAACAGGATCCTTTCCTTATTGCAGTGATCTCTTCTTCACATCTGTTGCTCCCTTCTTACTCAGACACATGTGAAGTCACATGCACTGTGCTGACAGCGCTGCAACTGTTCTTCTGGAATCAAAGGACTCTTCATATAAGCTCCTCTGCTCTTGCTGCAAATGCTAGCCCAGAGGGAACAAAGGTCTGGACTTACTTCATCCCAAGAGGAAGCCTTTAGAAGAAAAAGGCTTTTGCTGGGAGTGTTTGGGAAAAATATCCTAGGGGTAATATGTTTTTTTCTTCTGTTGATGCCAATCTGACTTGCTTTTGTAGATGGCAGCAGTTTCTAAAAGCTGGTATTTCTGAATGAAAGGACCAGGACCTTTGTGGAGTTTGTTTTAGTCTCTTTTTCTCACATGAGGAAGTGGGACACAGTAACCAGATTGTGCCTGTTGTATATCTGATCTGTAAAATGCTAACAGATTGTTCATAAACTGCCAGAGGCTGTAGCCCGTTCCTAAGTAGAAGATGGATGCTTAAAACGCTAGTTTTGAGGTTGCATTCAGTGGTTTTTCCTGTAAGAGACACCCTCATGCTACAGCACTTGTGAATACTGCATAGCTCCCTGGCCATTGACTTCTCTTTTCCTCTGATTCAGTGGCTGGAAACTCCCTGTGGAGCAGGAGCACTGCACAGCCTATGATCTTGTCTGGACTAAGCTTCTAGATGGAGGGTCTTGTTTTAATTCCTTCTTGCTTATTTGGGTTCATGTAGCTCATGTGGTTTCTTCTCCCCAGTAACCAACAGCCACAGTGTTCATGGCAGTAGTGTATCAGTCCTTTCTGGGGAGTAGTGGGCCTGCCAAAGGTCATCCAAAACTCTGACAGAAGTGTGTTTTCCTGGGGTTAAGTCCTTCATAGGAACCAAAATGTCTTGCCAGATTAGGCTGAGTAGGGATGTTGTTTTGGAAGAAAATGAGAAAAAATTCTGGTGATGTCATTCCCATTTCACCTTCTGGGAACTGAAAGTAATTGACTTTGGGGTTTTTTCTCTTCCCTGTCTCTCTCTCTCTTCTTTTTACTTCTAAATTGGAAGCAGCTTTTCATTTTAAAGCCTTTTTTGGTGCATATACAGCACATAACTGAAGTGAAAACCAGACGTTTAGATTGAGGTGTAATCATTTTACGGGAAGCTATTTCATAAATTTCCATTTGGATTTGTCAAAAAGCCAAAGGTTTGAAGGATCAAGATCTTTCATGAAACCAAACCTCAGTTCTTCACACAGCTTTCATGCTTGTCCCTGCAGTGGCTTCCACCTAGATTATTGCAGTGTACTGCAGTGAGGTATATGTGAAGATCAGCAAAGGCTTCAGCCTAGTGTGACATGTCTGGTCCTCTCCACAAGAACACCTGTAGTTTCACTTGTGTGATTCTGAGGTTTGGTAGTGATGATTAGCTGATGCTATGATTCTGTTGCTTGTTGGTGACTGCTGAAATTATTGACTGTCATACTTGGAGGATGAATGAAATATTTAGTGATTATTTTGAGCAGTGATATGAAATGAAGTTGGAGAAATTCCTAATTTCAACCCTATAGGCTCATTCAAGTCTTCTGTTGGTGCAGTCCTACAGGTGCACCACAAGGAGAACTCATCTGAAAGAGGAACTGAAGTTGACCTTCTGGACTTTTGAAGTCTGTGGAATCTTGTCTCTTAAAACTTGGACTTAGCTTATGAGTGTTTTTTCACACAGTATGCAAGTGGAACTCATTCCATGACTCTTATGGGAGCTACATTGATGGGTAACTATTAATACTCGTATTTCTCTTTTTGTGTGAAGAAGAAATCTCACTGTTTTTTATTCATATGCTGTAGCTTCTTCCTAAACTTTGGGGAACCAAAGATGCACAAAGCAGATATGATTCTTCATGGCTGCTGTCACAAATATTCCCCTGAAAATCATAATGGCAAGGATGAAGATTGGTGCATTTGTTAGGACACTTGGCTTGCTAGCAGCAAAATGCAATGTGGAACCTCCTCTTTCCCAAGGCTGATGGTTCACATGCAATTGCACATTTATAATCTCTGAGGGATTAAAAAAAAGAATCTCAAAAGGCCAAGATACCCATTATGAAGCTATCAGGCTGGAAAGCTGCCATTTATTAGATTAATATGAGCCTGGTCAATTTTTCAAAACATACATTAGAAAAAGAACAGTGCTTAAGTGTTGCATGCATTCAAGGTGCATTCAGCCATTTATGGAATCATCCTCAGAGATATAAAAGATGTGCTTAAGCAGAATTTGGAAAATATTTAAATCATGGTTACTTAGTCATTGTAGAAACCAGTCAAGATGCTGGTTCTCAAACATTTGTAACTTCCTTCCTCCTTTCCCCCACTCTTCATCCTTCTTGGCCTGAAGGCTCTTCAGCCAGCATGACCTGGTTGCCTCTTTCCCTGTAGTCTGGAGTGGCTCCCCAGGCTTGCCTGAGCCAGTAGTATCTGCTCTGCTCTTGCCTTAGACTCACTCATTTCTTCATTTTCCAATTTGGCTTTCTCCTAGGACTAAGGCACAGGGGCAGGTGGTGCTGCAGGCAGCCACTCCATCACATAAGGTCAGAAGGGACTTGGGATGCTACCACACCATGAGGTACGTGAGTGGCAAAAGCAGTGAAGAGGCTTGAGGTGGTGCCTTCCCCTCTAGATGTTCCCTATATTCCCTGCTGCCTTTTGTCTTGGCTGCTTCATTTCCTGGCTTGGCTCTGCTGCCTCCTTCCAAGTACAGCCCATATCTACTGCTTCTGTTTCAGCAAAGTGATCTCTGCTGAGAACAAAAGTCGCATGTGAACTGTGCTTTGTCCATAGCTGTGTGAGTGCAGGAGTGTCCAGCAGGGAGCAGAGCTGTAGAGCTGGGCTGACCTTCCCGTGCACCTTCCATTGCAGCGCACCAGGGAATGAAAAATAACCGAGCTGTGTCAAATGATGTCTGATACAAAACACACTTTGCTTTAACAACTGCACTTATTTTGGCATTAATGGATTAGGAGAAAAACTGTCAGGGTATAGGAACAGGAAGTTAAAGACCTGAAAAGTGGAAAATGATGCTTCAGGTGACAATGAGAAAAGGCTCTCAGAGCCTTAAAACAAACTTTTAGACTGGTTGGTGAGTTGCTTCATTCTTTGTATTCTTTTCAGCTTATAAAATGATACAGAGATTAAAGATTGACACACTCGTTTCTCACGGCTTTAGCCATTTACTATAAACACTGTACAGATGAATCAGGAGTGTTGCTTTGGCTAAGAAAGTTGGCAGCATGAGAAGTTTTGATGAAATTTTCCTTACACGTTTAGAATAGCAATAAGCATGCAGTATTTCACCCCATTTTAATGGTCTGGCTGTGGCTGCCTGGAAGTACAACCCCCTGGGAAAATCTCACACTGCTAAATGTGTTTTCGTTCTATATCAGACCCTTCTTCTCTGCAAACTTCACCCCTCAAATCTAAGGTTTTTCATTGAAAGGAAAGTAATTTTTGAGACATTCAGTATTTTCATTCTACTAATGTAAAGTCATCACTATAGCCTTAACAGTTCTGGTATGAAAATCAAATCACAGGAGCAAAATAACATAAAAATACCTCGCTTCAGATCCTGTCAGGGGAGCTCACTCGTTGAACTATTCTCGCAAAGTGTTTAGACTTTTGATAAAACTACATTTCCCACAGAGAACATAGTTCTGGCTCTCTTTGGCTTTCTCAGGCTAGTGCTAGCCAGCAGCAATCCTGTTGACTTTGCCCTAAGACCTGAGCTACAGTTTAAAGCAAACACTTTAGTCTATTTATATGTTTGTGTATTTCTGAGAATGATGCTAGCTATAACTTCAGGGACATTATCAGCAAGAAGGAATAAAGAAACTGAAGCAAATTTGGGCTGTTGATTGGAGGATATATAAAACAACGACAACAACAAAATTACATATTGATATCATTGACAAGTGTGACTTTTTTTTTTTTAATTGTAGTAGCCAAAATTGATGATTTTATGCATCATGATAGTTAAACCAGTTATTAATTTGGCCTCTGGGTGATGGGAAGAGAGAAAAATTGATCTATAATAGCACAAATGAGCAGTCTTGGATCTTAGCTGATGGTAGTATTTTTTTACCCTGGTGTAGGTTGCAGATGCCAGTCCGTTCATTCTGTAAGGTTACTTTTATTGCTAGCATATCTTTATGCCTCAATTTTAATTCGAAGACTTAGAGTAATGCTTTTGCTGTCTCTAAATGAGAGTTTCTTTCAAATGTGCCCTGATGTAAAATGCTAAGAGGGTTAGCTTTGGCTTTTTTCTTTACCTACTGTATACTTTTTCTGACATGTTAGATTAACTTTCAGCCGCAGGCCAATCTGTCAAAGAAACAGGGAATGTCTCCTGCTATGACAGATTTGCCAGAGGCTGAGGTTTGAAACAAGCTGGGTATTGCTTCTTACACAAAAGTAATTTCTCCCTACTGAAGAGAGCTATCACTGAATCAGCTGAACAGAAGCCTCTGACTTGCATTACTAGGTTCTGATCAGAAAATCTGCAACAGGCATTTTTTTTAATAAACTTATATGCCACAAAGGGGCTCTGGCAATGTAACTGTGGGGGAACTTTCAGCAATATAAGGTCAAAATAATTTCCTCAAGGATATCAGGAATCCAATATATATTTAAAAAACTTTCCCTGGTTGACTTCAGTATTGTTATCATATTGGATGAATATACTGCTGCAAAGATAGACCCACAGGTCAGACTGTAACATACAGGCAAGACATGCACTATCATCCTAGCATCTACTCCAAAAATAACCACCCAGCTCCTTGAACCTGACTCGATTTACTGTATGAGCTGAACGAAATTGTGCCCTCTGCACCGCAATTGTCCTGCCTTGGCTGTAAGTATTGAGGCACTAGAAGATGCTGTGCATCCTGAGCTTCCCTTTGCAGCATAGCTTCTTCCAAGGGGATATCAATAGCCAGCTCTTGAAGCAAGTCCAACAAAGCCTGGGATCTTTGCAGAAATGACTGAAGAAGAATATCTATTACAGGTGTCCCTGAAGAAGCAACCAGACAATTGCACAGCAGCTACAGTGCTGCTGGGCAGCTTGTGGGCTGAAATGAAGTCATGCTTCGTTCATCTGGGACTCCTTTTGTGGCAGATTGCTGTTTCCTCTATTCAGGACTGGCTGGCAGAAGGAATGTGAATAGTACAGCATAGGGAAGCATTATGAGAGAAAAGGGAGGATTAGGCTGGGAGCCCTTGCTGCCTCTTTTGCCTTCCGTGATATGGGTGTTCATGCTCTGTATAAACTGGGAAAGTGACATCAGTCTTTCATTTTAGTGGACTTCAGTACCCCTTACATGTAAGACAGACCTTAGGATAGTGTAAGAAGATCATTTTATTTGGCTTGATGAAGAAATTAATCTCTATTCTCCTCAGGCATGTCATAAAAACAACTTAGAAATGCTTAATGGACCCCTTCTGTCAGTGGAATAACTGATGCTCTGCCCATTTCTGTAGACTAATTTAAGTTAGTACACCTGTATTAGGTCAAGGATCTGGCCCAGTTAAATGGGAATGACAAACCATGCTAATTTTAAGACTTTCTCCAGACATGCATACATGTCTGCTGTATTACCTACTGATCACAAAGTTCAGAAGCTGCTGGTGATAGTTTAAATGCCTCTTTGTAAAGTGGAGTCCCTGTCTGAATTTTACTTTATGTATATATGTATATTTGTAAATGTTGTCAATGGTAAATAGATGATAATATTAATTAATGTTATCTTAGTTCTCAGATGTTCTGGTTTTCCCTTACAGTTGCATGAAAACACAATTTAGTTGAGAGGCCTGTGAGGAGGTAGGAAGTATAACTCAATATTATTTCAATACTAAAGTCCTTGCTGCCAGGTTGAGTCCCTGGGTGCTTTTTAAGAAGAAAACACTGTCCATCTGTTGACATGTGGTAGGCTTCTAAGGAATAAGAAAGCCTGAAGACTGCAGGTTTAAAAGTTCAAGGGACGCCAAGCAGGTTTCACGTCTACTTAAAGTTGCAGATAATGAAGTGTAGTATGGGCCAGGGATCTCCTGTTTCTGGCTCCCCATGTGGGCCCTTGGAGGGTGACTGGATGTTGTAGGAGAGGTACAGGGAAAGAGGCTGTTCCTTGGCTTTTCTGTTTGAGGTGACCAAAATATAAGCAAGAGAAATAAGTACTTTGGGGTATTGTTGGAGATGTAAAAATGCAGTGAGTTGAAGGACAAAAAAGTGAGAGAGGAGATACAGCGTTTTCAACTTACATGAAACAGCTGCTGGAATACCATAGCAAGAGACTTTATTTGACAGAATCATGTAGGGCTGTTTCATTTTGAAAGTGTGCAGGGCTTTAGTGACAACTGTATAGGTATGTGTTTGTAAAAGAGATGACATACAAAATGTGTCAGCTTGTTTGAAGTGTATGCCACCAGACACTGGGGGAGGGGTACTTCACACTGGAGTGGTTTTAAAGGCAGATAACATTGGGCACAGAGGACCCATAAAAAGGCTTTGAAGGGACAGGATTTGCCCTTTGCTTTTTATTTATTTATTTATTTTACCATGTTTTTTCCAGCTATTTTGCAAGCCCTGAAAAAGAAGACTGAACTTTAAAGCACATTCTGGACAATTTTATTTTCATCTTTAACAATAAATAAAAAAAAATCTGTAAGCATAAAAGCAGTGAGGATTTGCTGCAGGATTTCTTAGGAAGGTTGCTGGAGTCCTGGATTTGACATGACTGGAAGGGTTTTTCATCCAAAGTAACACTAATATTTTATACTTCTTGACATGTGTCCAATTCTGCTTTGGTGTAAGTTTCTTCAGAGTAGGGGAAAAGTGATCGAACTTTGTGGATCATATGATTAGAGAATAACTTTTGTAGTTACAAGCAGCTGACTCTGATCCACTGGATTGCGTTGATGTAGGGATTAACCTCTACCTCCCATTTAATTCACTTCAAGCAATGCCTAAGCAGGAGGAAAGGGGAGACACCATGGAGGAAGCATTTGTCATAGAAAATGGTTTCCTGAAAGTAGATGTTATGGCACATTTAGTGTCTATGCAGTAGACTAGTAGAGCATTGCAGTATGAGTCAAGGAGGACAAAGAGATCGGAGACTTGCCAAAAGATCGGAAGGACCAAGTCATCCTGGTGGCTCCCTTGAGCTTAAAAAGTGGGGTCAAGTAATGGGAAGTTGACTAAAAGGAGAGAGTTGCCTCTTCTAATAGAGACTATAGAAGGCAAGCAAGCCTGAGTGGTGTGGGTGTTGTGAAAGCCCTAAGATGGCAGAATAGCTCTTGTTTTAGACTGGGAAGGTCAAAAGATGACCAAAAGAGGAAACAATGCGTGTGAGAATACAGGGGGGAAAAGGGAAGAGGGGAGGGGACAAAGAAGGAAGGCAGCAAAGAATGGAGTAAAGTCTGGCTTCAGTTATTTCTGCTTCCTTTCCTGAAGTGTGCGCAGATGTAGAAGCTCCTACCTAAGAGGGGCTAAGAAATTTTAAACCATTCAGGGTCTTGGTCTGGGCCCCTGAACAGAAAGGCGTAAAGGAAAGGTGTACATTGTAGGATTCCTCAAGTGAGGCATTCCACTGTGGAAGTGGAGAAAAGCCGAAAGGTTAACCTGTCCCTTTCAGAAGGAAGGTGTGTGCAGAACAGTAATTTGCTGTGGAAAAAATTAGCAGAGGGAGAGGCTGAGCCCTGGATTCTAACTCAAGTTGAGGGAAGTGCCTCTAATGAGTCATGAGTCATCTTGCAATTGGGAGGTCCTCAACACAAAGCACCTTTCTGCTGCTTGCTGGGTTGTTCTATACCAGCCTGGATTCCAGGGTCTAGGTGTAGAATAGTTGTCTAAAAGGGCTACTGTAGCCATTAGATTTACCGAAACAGAGGAAAACTCAAACTCTTTTCTTTCATCCTGTCTACAGGAATGTTGGCAAAAGATTTCCCATGTGACCTTTGGTGGTACAATAGTGCCTTAACGTGGGTAATTGTTAGGCATCACTGTCAGGCATCAGGTCTGCTTGTGGACTGGAAGGCACCTTACTTATCTACATACATTCAATGTGGCTGCACCCCAGATGTGCAGACACCAGCGCACAGTAGTGATGCCATCATGTATTTTTTTTACTCCTGAATGTCTCTAGGCCCACAGCCTTAGCTCTTCTGAGCAGATAAGATTGCAAACCCCAATAAACAGACATTGATGGTGGGGGCTTCTGTGCTTGTTCTGCCCACTGCTGGTGTGCTGCTGAGCATTAGGGGACTAAATTACACTTCTGAAAAACAAATGAACGAAGTAAATGATGTGCTGTGATACCCTTGACTGGGCTTTTTAATAGTGTTTGTTTGCTTACTTGCTAATTTGCAAGGTCTGGTAGTTTGAGATTGGCCTCCCAGTTGTTAGCTTGAATTAGTGTGATTTTATTATATCAGAGGGACAAGCAAATCAATAAGAAGAAGAGAATCATCCCATGTTCATGAAGCTACATGAAAATGGCTTGAATGTCTTTGCGCTGTTTACTGTGGTATTTATCTCAAATCTATTTCATATTAGTTTAGTTCTAGTTCATTCCCTTGCATGTAAAAAACTGTCCAAAAAGAAAAGTCTCTCCAAGTCGGTAGTGAAGGTGATCTCTTGTTATTGCTTGTTTGAATACCTCCATTGTGGGCCTTATATCATTTTTATGATGGTGTAAGAAATGTGTCATCTATGTAGCATCTGCACAAGGTCTGCTGAAAATTAGCCAGGTTTAGAGCATAATATTTCAAATCTATCATAGTGATTTCAGTGGTGATGTTCATTCATTTTAATCAAATTATTCTGAGGGGTTTATGTGTTCCAGGTTTTTTGGTTTTTGGTTGTTGGCTTTTGTTTTTGTGAGAGAGAAGGGGCAGGGAGTGCTGTCTCTTGACAAAGTCCTTAAAACATCCATTTTGAAAGAAAGCAATGTTATTGTCTTACAAAACCCATCTGGCTTTACAATAACACTAGTGGACAACACTTTGTGTCCCATTATCAAGCCTTTCCTATCTGACCCTTGGCATGAAAGGATGGTCTTATGGTTATAAACACAGTGCTGAGAGCTCTCAGAAGTTTCTTTTCCAGCACTTCCCAGTTTTCCTTGGACATTCTGGAAAGGTCATTTGTTATAACCTTAAAAAGAAAGTGTTGTTTAAAAACAACACAGTAAGTAATCGTACTTCATGATATTTAACTGGTTTAGAAAATAAAGATCTCCGAAGTTTCAGTCCATTAATGCATATTGACTAAAGAAGGCACGTCACATATGGAAGAAGTCAACCCTGTCTTGCTGGAAGTCAAGAGAATCATTGCTGGGTTTTCTCTCAAGAATAGGAGTAATTTATGGGGTGATTCTCTGGCATCTGTTTATCCTGTAGGAAAAAAATGGAATAGAGTAGTGCATCTGAGGAACAGAATCAGTATAATTAGTTGTTGTCCTTGTCTCAAAATTATTGCTGCCAATGAAACTGTATTTGTGAGTGCAATCTTTATTTTTTGCTGTTGAGAACACTTTAATTGCAGGTTGTGCTTCTGAGGCTGTGAGAACCAAGGTTACCTAGTGTTTGAGCTGATTCCCCTTTCCATCTGTCACTTAATCCTGTTTCTACAGGTGCCAGATTAATATTTCTTCCTAGTTTTCTAGCTCTATTTATTCTGTAATATGCTATGTATAGTTGCATATTTTAAATTCCTAATATGATATAAAGCTGCTTGAATACAGAAAACATTTTATTCAGGAGCAATTATTCTCCTTTATGGTTCAGCTGACTAAGGAAGAAGACAGTAAGGTGAATTTCTCCAGGGACACATTAAGATTAGCTGGAGGTGTGGACGGGTTCCTTCCCTTCCCCTCTAAGGATGGCTATGGGCTGGTTTACTTAAGTTTTACTGGCCTGATTTTTGGTTATACAGTTTAACGTTCCTTTTATTCATGGTTCATGGACTGAAGTAGGATTGGGTTTACTGATAAGGGTAATTTTGTGCCAGTTTAAAACTGTAAACATCTGGGAATGGAAGATGAGTTGTAATCTACTGTTAAAATTGCACTGGAAAATGTTTTGGGTTAAGTGGGAGTTGTCTGATATACTTAGCTGAGAGATTTTTCTGTTTCTGAATGAGGTAGACAGTTTCATTGCTACCATGTGTCTTCTCTTCTTAGCTTTATTATACAACTTCCATTATCCCAGAATCTAAATGATGCATACTTACTAAAGGACTGTTTTTACTGTTTGTGAGGCCAGTATAAAGATGGAAAACAGGATCACTTGACTGATTAAGGGGCAAGTTTGGATCACCTAATAGCTGTGTCTAGTTTAGGTATACCAAGTAATACTGAATGTAAGTGCAGGAAAGCAGCTGGTGATTGAAAATTCCAGACCTAGACTATCTAAAAGGCAAGTAACACACTGGGGAGCCAAGGTCTGGTGGTCTGAAGTGGAAGGTTGCTTTGGGTTCTCAAAGCTTTTTGTAGTGACACTTGAGTGAGAAAGCTTCAGTGCATGGTCTGAGCAGTGACCCTACCTCAGTCTCAGCCACATCTCTTGATGGAGCAGAGGCTTGACCCGGAGTACACATCTATGAATGTCAGAACATCCATCTTGTCTGGTAAGGACCCCTCATGTCTAGCTTTATTTTGTACTGTCAAAGAGGAGGATGGGGTTGTCTGGTTATGTTGCCCTAGCAAAGTGCAGGGTGTTTCCTACAGTAGTGATATGCATATATTATATTTTGGTTTTCCATATCATGAGTGAAACTTTGTGCTGAGGTTTTCCTCTGGCTGTCCTCAAAACTGCAGGTTGGTCTATGAGGATGACAACAAATTGCCAGTTTTATTAATTTATTTTTTTTAAGCATAGAAAAAAATCAGTGTGGCCCATGCTAGTCAGAGGAGATGTTTCACAAGAGCCTGCCAGAAATTGCCAGGCTTTCACTAAGCTTAAGAGGAATCTGGCCTGGATTACAATGGATGTCATAGAGCTTTTGATTCTTCACAGCAAAGGCAATCAAGGCAGCCCAGGGTGCTGGGGAACAGAAATGTTCAGTGAATGCAGATTTCAGAATTAAACTTTTACATTTGCCTTCAGGAAGGAGATGGGTGAGAATTCCCCTTCACAGTGGCAGTCTGGTATAGAATGAAGCAACGAACTGCTGGCCTGCTGTTGTGTTTGCAGCATTTCTTTGGGGAATCATCTTTTCATGCTTTTTTTTTTGTGGGGGGATAGTGAGGTGAGAAGCATTGTCAGATTCAGACAGCCCTTAACCTAACTAAGAGGGGCAAGTGTAGGTATATGTAAAACGTGTGTATACATAAAAGTATTATCCTGTATTTGTAGACATCATAGTGCTTCCTGCTGCACCGCTTCAATGTAACTACTGTGGTGTTTACCTAAGTGCATATATGACTGCTTTTATTCTTCTTGTGTGAATTCTCTGTAAACATTTTCAGTCTGCATGTCTTTGTTCCATCAGCCTACACCCATCCGGGCACCTTCCTCATCCTTACAAAAAATACATTGGAAACCATTTCATTAAACTGTAAGACTGCTCGGTCCCTGAGTGCCCTGACTGTTCTTCGAATGTCCTGGTATCTCACAGGGTGCTCTGGGCAGGCTTTGCAAGCAGCACATCTCCTGCTGTTCAGCTGGTTCAGAACACAGTGCTGTTGTGACTGCACCGCAGCCAGGCTTGGAATAATTTTCTCTGTTCAAACCAAGTATATTAACATTTGAGATTACATTATTCTGTATGACTCACCTAAAAAGATGAGAGGAAATCTCATCATGGGTGAAACAGTGTGAAACTCATGTGCAGCATCTGTGCCAACTTTTGGTTTCTTCTTAGTTTAATTTAATGCTGTTTAGTTAATGCCTGAGGCAAGGTTTGATGGTGTGGGGAGGATTAGGGGAATATATGCATCCCTGCTCTGTGTTTTCAGAAGATGGTGTCTATTCTTCAGGTTCTTCAGGACACGTTTGTGCAAGCAAAGCTACTTTTGTTTTTTTATTACTTTATATTTAGTTCAAAGGTGAGCTGCAGTAATAGCCTTTGCAGGGAAATAGTTTCTCTTTCTTGTTTTCCCAAATATATACATATGTTTTCTTCCCAAACTCTACATTATCCCTGGTAGTTCTGTTGAATGACATTTTACCTATTCAAAAGCTATTTTTACTATTCAAAGATTGTGACACTGATGCATGTGGTATGTTATTGCCAGTCATGTTGCCTGTAGTCACTACATGCAATGCACTTCTCAAATTTGTCTGGTAGTGGTCTTGCTCCCAAGGCTGTTACAAGTTCTAGTTGATATTTTCAGAGTATTTCCAGGTTCTTAATTTCAGGGTGGCAACATAAATACCTCCTGAACAGGACGCCTGTGACCCTTAACTCCTTGGACCATATTAAAATATTGGGAAGACTTGTAATTTCTTCAGAGCTCTTGAATCTGTGTCTGTATTAAACCATGCAGTCTGAGGAAGCTGTTGTGAAAGAACCAAACCAAAACTTTGCTCCCCAGCCAAGGGCAGTTTAAGGTTCATATTAGCAAGTTTTAGACAATGGGAAGCTTGATGTCTGGGGTTATAAATTTTTTAAAGTAGCCATAGTGTGTCGCATTTCTTTTTGATCTGTGCTTAAATTTTCATTTACTTTTATATGTTGCTGGCTGAAGGCCACTAGTTTTCTATCATGAGAAATGGTTGCTGAATTAGATTTGCTTTTTTTCCCGGCTCTGAAGAGATATGCATTATCAAAGCAGGTGTTTGGTTCAGAATAAGAGAGGATATTGTTCTGTAGGGAACACACTTAGAAAAGCAATACCATAAATAGGTCTTGTGTCAGTGTTTGCTGTAATGTCTTGATATGTGTCATCATGAATTATATATTATTTTAGATTTATCACTTCTTCCACTGATAAGGGACATTGCTTCTTTGAGTTTTCTTCATGGCTTAGAAGATTTAGTGATACATTGAAATTCCCTGTATTGGAGATTCAGATGAACTTTGGAAACTTGAGATAAGAACTATAAATCTGCTATAAACTAGGAAGCCATTTCTCAAAGTGTGTATTTATTGACAGAGTTTGTACTAGCTTATTCTTCTGCTTCTCATTTGTGTGCATCAGCAGAAGTTTTCTTTTCTACGATATGAACAAGAAGTGAAAACTTCATGTGGGTTGTATAATTTATTAGTAATTTGTCAACAAGGTGATAATCTTCATTAGAACATCACCCGGTATTGCTTCAAAGGGGTAACTGTGGAAAGGGAATTCTCCTGTGTCTTGACTACTACTTTCAGGTTTTAGTATTTTGAAATGCTGTGCCGCTGAGGGTGGTTTTAAATCTAGACTTAAGTCTTTATTTCTGAGCTTTAAAGCATTGTTACTAAAAATTCTGGGCTAGACAGCTCCATTTACTTTAAGTTCTTTATGCAAAATTGGCTTCACTAGGCACATTTGAAAATTAGATCCTTTATTGGATGTCACAAGGGCAGTGGGCAGGGAAGCCACTATGGAGCTTTCAATATAAAACCCCCTTTTAGGTGGAAAGAGGCATAGCATATCCTTGATCTAACCTGCCAAAACCCAACCTGTAATATCTGCCCAAGGTCTAATTTGCATGGGAGAGCAAGTGGGATAGCATTGGACCATGCAAAGTGCTGCTGAATCTCCAATGGGAAAATTGTGCCTGTGGAGATAAATGTGTAAGCAAGGTCCTGAACTGCAGACCCTGAATGGATTCATGCAAGGAGGTTCTGAAAGTTGGGTAAAATTATTTTTCTTTCCTAGCATTAGTAGGATTTCAATCAGTGAAAAGCTACTGACAATGATATATCTGAACTCAATTTTTCAGATCTTAAACCTTTTCAAAATCATTAATGAAGATGGCAGTGGAAAGCAATGAGTGAAGAATATCTCCTTTCTAGCAGCTATTTTTCTCTGATCCCCATTGAGTGGCATTTTGTGCCTCTATCCAGCTCCTTTTGTTTTTCAAAATATTGACACACAAATTGATATTGAAATTTTGTAATAGAACTTCATAACAGGCAACATAGATGCAGAATCCATCTTCTGTTAAGGTCTGCTTCCATCCCATTTTATGGTTCAACTGAGTTAAAGATAAGACTCAGATGACTTCCCCAGGGGACCTATTAGATCCAGCTGGAGTCTTCTCAGTATCTCTTCTCTGCCCTTTACTCAAGGCCAGACCAGGGTCTGGTTTACCCCATTTTCCTGATATGGCTATGGAGTGAAAAACAGCTTCACTTTTACCACAGCAGAGGTGCTTCGTATTGCTGTGACTTCACCTTCTATGTTAGTTCTGGCCACTGAGAAGCGTGGCAAGGTAATGTTTTAACTTTGTTCATATTGCCAAAATGAAAGCTCTTTCAGACAGTATAAGCCTCAGGACACAACCCTAGTATTAAAACAGTAAGTCTCCCTCTGTATGCCACTCACTCTTCCTTAGGCATTCAATCATTTATCAGCTGACACAGACAATATGGACCAACCTATAGAAACTTAGAGTCCCATTGCAAAACACACGTACAGAATGGGGAGATTCTCTATTACAATTGAGGGACAGTTCAGACAAGTTTTTGATCCAGTTGTACAGTGGGGAGGGATGAGTAGAAATGCATTATGTGTGAGTGGCAAGGAATGCTCAAGTTCAGCAGCATGAAGAAAAAGAATGCGGGAATACTTCCTCAGCCCCCACTGCATCCAGAGCTTAAAATCCAAAGCTTTCAGGTTCTGGCTATTTATCTGTGAGACTTTTAAGGACAATTTTAAGGACAATTGGTACTGATTAAATATTGAAGCAATCTAAATCAAGACAGCATTGTTTCCTGTGCTTTCTAGTTACTAATGACCTGACTCTTCAGCAGCAGCGACTGATTTCTTGGCATCTGTGCAAACTGTCCAAGGAAAGCACCAGTAGCTCTAAGCTGCTGCTGTTTAGCTTGTGTGTGGCCTCCCTGAATGCATCTCAATTTTCACAGCCAAGCTAGCTCCTGCCTGGCCAGTTTGGCATGTGTGCATTTGTGCATTTCCCACAGATGCAAGGTTAATGCTGTGTGTGGGTCTGTGCTGTGGGCTGTTTCAAGTGCTTGTGAAGTCCAGGGCTGTCTCTGTAGATAGATCTCCCTCAACTCCAGAGGTCTCTTGTATACATAAAGTTGAGGGTTGGACTGGGTTTTGCTCCTCAAAATAACTACTATCTGCTGAGACTTCCCAACTGCACTTCCAAAGTTTGGATGAATGGAGGTTTTCTGACTTTTTATCAGTCTTGTAGTTCGGAATATGCCAAACTGTAAGGAGGAGACTGAATCTTGGACAGTCATGATCAAGCATCCAGTTTGCTGCTTAGCTGGGGATGACTGGTAAGCTTTTACTGATGGAACATCACTAGATGGAAAACTACTGATGCCACCTTTTACTACAATAGCAACACTTAGATGTTCCCATGTTATTAAATAGTACTAAATGAAGTTTTGATATTTTAGTGTCTCTCACTGTGTTTACAAAGGATGGTTAAGCTCTTTGGAGCTTTAGATGACACACTGACTTGCTGCTGGGATCAAAAGCAATTGATTTTTGGCTACAGTAGGTACCATAAGAAGCAAACAAGGATGTTTTCTTTCTACAATTGGTTGCAAAGGATGAAAGCAAACAGTGATGTACAGCAATGAATTGGACCAGTGTTGAATTCTTATGTCTGTCGGAATATGTGGTGTGTGTAGAAATGGGAGCAAAAGAAAATCCTTTTCCTTGGGGGAATGGGGAGGGGCTGCCTTTTTGCAGGGGGTTGTTTTGTTCTGCTGCAGATCTAAACCTAGGTAAACTCATTGGGATGTCTTTTGAGATGGTCATGTCCCAGGCATCCCAGGCTGAGAATAAGTCAAAGCTGGTTTTACACTTTCTGTTTGACTTTTTAACTGCAATTCTAGCAGGAGACACATGCAGACACTGCTGTGTCTGCATAGGGCGGCTTGCAATATCAGGACCTGTATTTTTTCATTTTGTCTTCCATAATTGAAAATAAATCCTTTAGATTGAAAATAGAATGTATTGCTTGTTGCATACGGGGGAAAGTCTGACCAATGTAATAGTGTTGTATTTTTATATTTGCTGAGATGAATGAATTCACTTTCTTGCATTTCATTTGCAGAGGTACTTTCCAGCTCTGCTCAGCTGGACAACATGAGGAGAATGGTATCCAAGTAGGAATTTTCTTACCCCAAATCTGTGAGCTGTTTTCAGCATTGCTGATGTGCAAGCTGCTGTTTTGTTCCGGTACAGTGTAGGTGAGTTTATATTAAGAAAGCTGAATTTTTGAAAGTGGAATTTGTTATCCTGAATTTTAGTGTGTTGTATTTCTGTGCATCAAGCCTGATTCTTTTTGACTTCATGCCAGTGTAACTGGCACCTTCACTCAGTCCAGAGTTCACCCATCAGGAATTAGTTTGACGAGAAACAGCAAAATGTCTGTTTTTCCCCTACTGTAATGCATATATTCACCTTGCTGGTGTGTTAATAGCACTGATGCATTTGTCTGGATCTTGATAAATGCAGTGAGATAAAGGTTGTGTATGAGAACAAAACACCCACAACTGCTGTAGGCTTAATATCTTTGCCTAGCAAGGTATAATTTGCATGTGTAGCCCACTGGAATGAATGTATTTTAGGTAGCCTTTTGCATCTGATACAGAAGGCTTAAATTATTATAGCTGCTAGAATCAAGCCTTGGTGCTTTATTCAAGCTGGTGCATGACATGCTTTTAGCTGTGGAGATCCCTAGTGTGCTGCATATGTGGGTGGCTTTTTTCTTACTGGCGCCAGATATTTTTATAAGGAGGGTACAGAGGAGAACACTGAAGTATAGGTTGAGAAATGTATTTATTGAATATTACTTTAGTTTTTGCACTAGTAAACTGAAACCAGTAAGCACAATGTGAGCATGTTGCAAACTGATACACAACTGATGTCCTGGCATTTGTGCAGATCATCCTGGGGATGTGCCCAGGGGAGCATCCTCAGGATGCTTTAAGTACCTGCAGGTTTTGGAGCAGATCTGGCTGCTGCTTGCCCAGCTCAGCATGCAGGTAAATGACCCGTTCCACAAGTTCATCTCCCTGCAGGAGTGCTGCAATGCTATTAGCCTCTGGAGTGCTTGTAAAGTCCAGGCTGCCTTTTCAGGTAGGTGTCATTCAAACTTTGGAGTGTCTTGGCCCCTGTAGAAATTAGGGCTAGGGTTAGGTTTGTTTACTTCATAAAATGAAGGCTTGGGGCACAAGGTGTGGCTGTTGTAGCAGAGCAAGCTCCAGTGGCTGTCCTAGCTCCATCACTCTACACAGAACATAGTAATTTGGCTGTGTTAGCTTGAAACAGGCAATGTGAGAAGAAGGTGCCCTCTGCATTTATAGATTACTTGTTTTATTTTCTTTCACTGTGGTGATGGTCACAAGCGTTACGTAAAATATCAATTAATCAGAAACCACAGGAGTTAAGAAGTTCAAAGCACAACTTTCAAGAGCCTCCCTAATGCCTTAAGGGAGCAGAGTTTGGCAGACATTGTAGGTCTGCCGTGTCCCTGGTCAAAAAGTTGTGCTGGTTGGCACACTGATGGGGAGTATTATTGAATAAATATAGTACAGGATTTGCACTCTGATTAAAAAAAAAAAAAAGTCAAATACACTGTTTGGAAAAAGCTCTGAAAAAACCCACCTGTTTTCCTAAGTGTTAATGATTTCTTTGGTTTTATATTTACTACTAGTATTGCATGGCCATAGGAATATAAACTTGTAAACTATCTGGACCCAAGAGGTGAGACTTCCCATCTTTCACTGAGCTTCTGTAAAATGTCATCCTTCTAAATGTGTTCCCCGAGTATGTCAGCTATATTCCAAACCCCTGATTCTGTGTGAACCATGATTAGGGACTACTTTCCTCCTTCACCATGCAAAGCTTTTTTGTATTGTTTCAAGCCTCGCCAAAACTTTATCTCCGTTTAACTTTTTGTGAGCTCTTGTTATAAAGAACTATATTCACAAACCCACTATGGAACTAAGAGTAAGCATCATAAAGCTAAATACAAAAATTTGCGTAACTTGCAGGCCAAGAACACAGCCATGTGAGGTGTTTTGACCCCTCTGATTGTTGACATGGTGGTCTTAGATCAGGATTTGTGGATTTATTTACAAGAATAACTTATTTTAATCTTTGCATCCTGGGAATGGAAGTGTCATGCAGTGAGCTTTCTGAGAGGTCTTGTAGTTCCTGCAGTGGGTCCTTGCTACAAAGCAAGATCTGTTATTTTTTTCTGTGCTGAAGGCACTGGTTTATGTGCCTTTATTACTCTCTGAGCAATAAGAACAGGAAGGTTAAAAAATAGGATGAAGTGTCACTGTGGCAAGCACCATGTATCTATGGGTTTCTGGATTTTGGACTGCGCTGTTACCTTCTGCCCGTTTCTGGGGACCCAGCGGGCGTGATTTGGTGCCTCCCCGGCACTCACACCTGTAGGTGGCAGCATCTTCCTGTTCTATGGGATGTGGTGGCCCGTTCACGGGTTTCCAGTGTGAGTGGGAAACGGAAAACTAAAAGCTAGATCGTCCCACTCCCCTTTTCAAGATATTCTCCTTTGCAACCATGTAAGTGTGAGGCACGGCTCGTTTGACACCTCTGTCAGACTGGCTTCTTCTTTGTCCTTCACTTTAAACATGGCTTCTCCCTTAGGTTCTGAGTCAATTTTTCTCCATGTATTTTAATCCACTCTGTCCTCAGACTTCCAAAGGCTGAGATCTGTTTCAAGGTAGAAGCAGGGACTGGGAGAACAGCTCTCTGAAATGCTCTATTGGCATCTTGGTAAGGAAGAGCAGATAATGGGTATTGAGAAAACTATGCATCATTTCTACTCCTGTTCAAATATATGTAACGTTGTTGGAGCCTAAAAGGGTTCAAAATAGCTGGAAATAAATCAAGTAATGTTTTGACTTTTAGCAGTGTCATTCTGATTTCCTTAGGATCTTCATTCTCTGAATTAGGGCTGTTAGAAAAGAGACATTGTTATCAACTTGAATAATAAATGTGTTGCATTAATGTGTGAATATTAATAAGAACAATTAAGTAAAAAAAAAAAAGTCTTAAATTTGTTACAGTAAGATAAAAAGCCAACAGAGCAATAGAAAGTGGGATAAATCAAAATAGTGAGAGAACTTGTTCTAGAAAATACTGAAAGGAGTGAGGGTTAAAAAAAACTAACTCCATGAACTGCTATTAAACTGAGGCTGTTTTTTCATTAGAACACCAAATTGGATCTCTAGCTTGTCTTCAGGGAGAGTTCACTTGTAACACCAGGGCACACTGTCATAAGAATCATCTTCCAGCAAAGACACAGGATAACTGCTGCTGCACTTCATTGCTGGGTGCTTAAAATGGAGTCTGTAAGAGTACCAAGTGTAGACAATGCCCAGAGACAAAGGGAATGGAAAGGTGCTCACACCACCACTCACAATAAGGCCAATCAGCCAAAGAAGAGATGGAAGCAGATGTCTGATATCTCTTGTACTGGTTTCCTTTGCCCAGGGATTCCCTTTTCATTAGAGCAGACTTCCAGTGCTTGAAGCAGCTAGACAGGTCTACTGTGTTTCTTTACTGATGATAAGTAAAGTCACTGCTCCAGAAGGGCACTACCAGTATTGCTTTGCATAATACTCTAGCTTTATCTGCCTGGCTGCTGCCCAGTAACTGCTGCTTGTCTGGACAATGATATCAGAATACATCTTTAAAATTGCCCATTGCATTGGGAAATGAGGCCCGTGTGTGTTCTCTATACCTGCATCAAGGATTGTATCATATATACTAAATCTTTTCTCAAAAGGAATGTGAATAGTACTTTTCCTTGTTCAAAGGATTCATAATACTCCTCTGCACCTTAGATGAAATTAAGAAATGCCACAGTTTTGAATGTCTAACTCATCTTTCTTAATAAAAATCAAAATACATTGTTCATGCTACCAGGAAATGACAGTACATTTGTGACAGTGACACGAGATCAGCCCACAAAATTCAAGTGCCATCCCTGCTAGGAAGCTGAATAGTACACATCAAAACCCTGGTTGTGGATAGAAGGCATTTTTGTCCAGTGCAACTCAATCTAGGTTGTAACAGATTTGAAATTTGGCTTCAGACACAGACTGTAGAATCCTAGGGAAGGTTATTAAAATAGGAGCTCCCTCGCCATCCATGTATTTAAAGCCTCTTATTCTAATGTCTTCAAACACACTATGAATATGTTCTGCTGTAGTCTTCATGTTCAATTATCATCATTTGCTCAGTTCCACACCTCTTGTGTGTGTAACTTTGATGTGAATTACCAGAATTATCCTGCATGTGCACACATCCTTGTTAAAATATGTGGGTCAGTGCTGCTGTCTTCTCTGCTAACAGCACTGACCTTCATCTATATCAACTGCCCTCTCTAGAAATTGAAATAATACCCATGGCCAGTTTTATTGTTGTGCCTAGAAAATACATTGCACATGAGGATGTATCCTGCCACAAAGCATTGACATTGAAGTTAACACGTATGCGGTGTTTGAGGTTTTGCTTTGCTTTATATTTGCAAGGTGGTTTTATTTTTTACTTGTACATAAGCTAACTGTTGGTATTTCCTCCAGAACAGAAAAGAAATTGAGAAGTATCCATTTTCCTGTTTGGTGGTGAAGTGACTGTAAAGGTACTTGACAAGATGAAACTCTCTCCTGTCATGTTAGTACAGTTGTCAAAAGCTAACCCCTCTAGGCACCTTAATGACTCCTTAATGAAAACAGAGCTTGGAGAGCCTGGTGTCCTCCTTGGTCATACAGTAATATTGCAATGATACATGTGTTCACTGTGTGACTGTGTGTAGATACCCAGTAGTGGGACTCCATATGGTTAGCTACAGATTGTCATGTTCTGATTCAGGCTAGAAAGCAGGAACAAACACTATTATGGGTTAATTCCTAGTTATCTGTAGCAGGGAAAATCCTTCATTATTTGTCTATTGAAGTTGGAAAATCTACAAGGCTTATCATCAACCTCTCTATCTTGAAATAGAGCTTCAAAGCTCCCAGTACCCTTCTGGGACAGCAGTATGTGTGCAGTCTTGAAGGACGAATATAGTTATTAGCTGTGGCTATTTGAACATCACTGTTTCTAGTTCCTTTGTATCACACACTCTGAGTAGAGAGCAAAAGATGCAACTCTTGTGTGATGAAAAGAATTAAGATTTAGGTAGAATAGTGCATAAGGGTCCTGTAATCTTTGTCTCTTTCAGTATCCTTCCATAATTTGTTGTACTCTCAGCATCAGCGTTTTATCACAGGGATGTAAAGTAGGAATAGCTAGACCAGGCTCCTTGATGGAATCTAGTCCTTTGCAGCCACTGTATCATGTAATCCTGCTAAACAAAGCTCTCAAGTTCATCTTGCCACCTTTGACTTTCCCGTTTCTCTTTTGATGTTGAGTTCATGTAAGCTTCTTTTGCTAATTATGCATAACAACATATCTTCACATACAAACAAAAAGAATACACAAAACACAGCTTTTAGTGTGGGAGTGGTCAATTTTGATAAGGCATGTCTTCCACAAATTCAAGATAAAGGAGAAAAAGCTACTCTTGCTATGACTATTGAGATGTGAGGATGGGCCAGACTTCGATGGAGCTGAGGCTACTCTGCTTTTGCTGTGTTTTGGTGTCAGAGTTGCTATACAAGAGTGGTGACCATATTTGAAATAGAAGCATTTTGTGGAAAATGTCATATTATTTCTTTACTAATTATACTTAATGTTTTGGGGTGTTGTTTTTACACAGTGTGATGCAATATTTAGTACTTTTGTTATTGCTATTGATCAACTGTCATGTAAATTCATTCTGAATTATTATTTCTTGTTAAAATCCAGATAGAAGTGCAATTTTTTTTCACTTACATTTAGATACATAACACACGACACTAATTTATCCAGTTGCAGAACTGGTACGATGAGAGTTCCTTTTGGTACCTCACCAGTTTGCTGCAGAGGGCGGAACTGGGGTGTGGAGACCCATTTCTTGTGAACTGTTTTCTTCCATTAGGTAAAACCTCAAAATGGTCTTGGCCGAAGGGCTTTTCACCAGAAAATCCCAACTCAGCAATGATGGTTCTCATCAGTCATTGCCGGGAACACTGTGTCTTTCACAATTTGAAGTGCAGTTAACATGAAACCCATGTCAAAATGTTTTGGGATAAGTCACAGGTTGTGACTTCTGGGAGTTGGAAGTGGAATTGTGTCAGATTTTTCTTCAACAGTTTTTCCTGAAGTGACTCTACTGAACGGGAAGTAGGGCCAAACTGGCACTTGATTACTTCTGCACAGCCTATTTTAGTGTTGTGTACAATTAGGTATATATGACATGTATATGTTCAGTTGGAAGTGAGTCCATGATGGTACTGAGCACTTTTTTGGTTTGTTCTTTCTGGGTTCTGTGATCAGTGAAGTTAAAGCAGCATCTTCTGCTTTAGGTCCTTAAGATTTCTGAGAGAGATACAAAAATATCCTTCATACAGTGCTTTCCTCTAGGTTCTTTAGTACCCATGGTGTTAGTCACAAAGGCTGAGATTTTCAAAGTACCCAAAAACCCCCAAAACAAAAGCGATCTGCAAATTTTCCAACACCACCGACCTTTCATGGAAACCAGGAACTAGGAAGTATTTCCATAGATTAAACGGTGGACTGTATTGTAGTCTCTAATGCATACATTGTTGTTTTTTCTTTGGAGAATTGTTCTGATTTCAAGAAGTTGATGCCTTATCTAAATGATATCTAAATGCACATTCAAGGCTGCATGAGAAAATAGCGAACAGTGGCATGTGTCTTTATTTTAACACTCAGCTGAGTTTTCTACCATGATAAAAATTACAATAAATGAAATATTGCTGCTAAGGCACAGCACAGTCAAAATGGAATGATTATTCAGAGGCCTGCTTTTCTAAAAATGTGCTATGATGGTAAAAGAATTTGTGAGAACTAAATACTTAAGCAGCATTTCACCCCACAAAAGGTGGGAAAATTACAGTAATAGTTTCTTCGTCTTTCATTGCTATTCTTGCTAGATTGAAAGAGCCAGGTCACTTAATGGTGTAGCATAATAGCAGACACCCTGTTTCCTCAGTAATAAAGTGGGGATAATACTGCAAAGGACTGTGTTGTGGTGATTCATCTTTATCAAGTTCTACAGAAATGGTAGGCATTATTAGCATCCCATGTGATTACAGTGACAGGATGATATGGTAGTTTGCCTGAATTGGTATTAAGTGGTACTGAAAGTCTCTCAAAAGCCCTGTTCCTTCTGTATTTACAGACACCGGAGACTTAGAACAGTTTGGATAAACATCTGGATTGAACTGAACTCTCTTTTAAAGGTTACCTTAAATGACAGATGAGGGAGCCTTATATTGTGATAACCTTCTATCTGAAGGATCTCAAAGTACTACATGAATCAATATGCAAACTATATATAGATTATAGCAGCTCTGTCAAGTTAGGGCACTGTTTGGCAGAACACAGTGGAGCAAAACAACATGTGATAGAAATCAAAATGGAAAAACACAATGTTAAACTCAAAATACTGGGAGAATGTAGTCAGAGAGAAAGTAATTGTCTGCTGGGATCTGGCAGGAAATTAGGAGGTGCAGCTTCTTTTCCCACACAATGTACCATGTGAATTGGGGTCTGAACTGAATGACTCAGAAATGCATTTATGGCTTGTGTGAAAAATTGCAACTCCAGGGACAAGCAATTTGCTGGGATGCAGGTTAAATAATGCTTCATACAAAAGAATCACAACTGCTTGCTTGTCAGCATAACATCACAAAACCCATGCATTTTAAGCTGTTACATCGTTGACAAAAAAGTGCTGCTTACCAGATTGTGTGGATCACTTACAGCAGCAATGTCTTTGGAAGGTGCTCCCTTCTTTAACCTTACTCAGCTTGATTGAGCTGAGATTGCACTACATGTTTGATATCAGTTACATTAAAAAAAATAAAAGTAAATGTTTTACAAATGTATTTAATCTCAGGGAAAAAAAACCATGGAGAAATGTTGACTGTTTTTTAAGAAAGTCCTTCTTTTACTTTTGACCTTGTGCCCTTACCTCCTTTTGACTCTTTATGCTCTCTGCAGCAGAGAATTGATGCAGCTCATCTGAAGCAGCAAAAGCTGCTTCTCAGAGCAGTCTTAACCAGGCTATTGCTTCTAATTTTCTCATTGTCTAGCAAAACAATGAAGTTTGAGAAATCATGCTTTCTGCTTTTCACCTACAGAAACCTATTAGTGCTCAACAATATGTCATAGGATTTGCTATAAATCTTACTATCTAAAATAAATGTCCAGGGTCTAATATTTTATAAGTAGTGGAGCTGCTTGAAGAGATGAAAATGATGAAGGGTGGTGTTCATTTGCATGTTTTTTATCTAATTATCATAGCCAGGCTGTTACCAGACCATTTCTCACTTAGTTCTCTGGTACACAGGGCACATGACTGACTAGTGATTTATATTGTGCTATGCTAAAATTCCTGCAAGTGGCAATTTAGAAATAGCAATTTAGAAGCTGATCAGTGAAAGCTGGTTGTGCTGAATCAGTCAAAATGTTGCACTGGTTCCCATTTAATGGATTTGCTGTAATTAATTATTTAAATGTCCAATGATTCTCTTTCCATCTTCAGAATAATCTGTTTTCAAGTAGTTCTAAATGAACATAAACACGTGTTTTTCTCCCTCCCTCTTCTAAATATTTCACTAAGTTTTCCTGTCACTGTGATAATTAAAGAAATTGATAATATGTCTTTAGAGGAAGGCCAAAGAGCCCTGAAGAGTTCTTTTCAATCACTGCTTAGCATTTGCCAATAAATTAAGAAATGCTTCTTAAAGTCAGGAAAAGGTTTAATCTCCATAAACTAGCCACTGTGTGAGGGCTTATCATCTGGTGTAGGATCTTGTGCTTAGCCCTTCTTAAGGCCATGGCTCACTTTCAAAAGTTTGGAGTCCTGTGGATTTATCTGGAACTTGATTCTTAAAAACTTCACAAATCTTAGAATTTGCTAGTGAGCAAAAAGGCGTAACCAGAAAAGCAGTTAATTAATTTAGGTGAGTAAGGAATGCTCAACAGTCTAAGTTTGTAAATAAGTTAATGCAAATGCAGAAACATCTCCAGAACTATAAAGACAATTCTTAAGACCTGTAGCGCTCAAGGAAGTGAACCTGGGATAATATTCCTACAGCTAAGAACCTGACCCACGTTTTTGTGTATGCCTCCTCCAGAGCAGAGATTAAGTGATGTTGTTTGATAGTATTCAACTCAGCAGGACTTGTCTGATGGTTTGAGGAGAAACTTCAGGTGTAACTGAAGGATTTCTTCTTGTTTCCTTGGTGTTAGGGCCAAGCATGAGTCTCAAAGGAAGCAGAATATTCTGCTTTTTCAGGAGATAACAAGTAGAAATAAGTTTGATTTCATAAGACTTAAAAAGAAGAACTCTAAGCATGCCTGCTGCTGATGGTAATGGCTCCTTCTCTGATGGTTTGAAGACAACCAGAAGCCTTTGATATGAGAACCATAATTGTTTATGAATCATCTTACATTACATGAACAAAAAACAATTTGCAGACTCACAACTCGGAGTGTGTCCTGTTGCTGCAACATAACCTCAAAACAATATTCTCTGTGTTAGTTTTCTCCAGGGCTATTGCAAACAAGAATAAGCTTCAGAGAGCTCTATGCTTGAAGGGTGCAACACTGATCTAAAGAAGCATTTGCATTCAGCCAATAGAAAAAGGAGATAAGCACGGTCTCATGGGCCTTTATTCATAGTAGTAAACCAAACAAGCGCATTGCTGAAAATATCCAACAACATGTTTTTTGTAAAAAATCCTAGTAATTTAACTAAAAAATAGTAATATTTCCTAATATAGGCCATAGATATTGCATCCCCTTTTTTCACTCCTGTATATTGCTTTAACTCAAAGCATGCAGTGTTAAATTTTCTTCCAAAAAATCAAAGTTGTGAGCTGGGGTTTTCCCTCTTCCTCACTGTAGAAAACAAGTGCTTTAAGAGATAAAGACTACTTTGCCAATTCATCATGCCTTTTGAAAAGCTTCAGTGGAGTTTTGAAACTTGTACTTTTAAATATATGCTCTGTTTATTGGCTGGAACATGTTACAGATGTGACCTTCTCTGGGCAGTTTTACATGGGTTTCAGCATCAGTGCTTATCCTGTCTTTTGAAACTTGAGTAAAGATTGCTGCCCCAGTGTGCCACATCCTTGTTCACTGTGTTCAGGTCTTCCCTATGTGTCTGGTCTAACTTCATATAACTGCCTACAGGCCTCATTCCAGATGGTCTGTTTGGATCTGTATGTTGTGTAATTTGGGTGAATGAACTCCTTGAAGTCAGATGGGGTGAGGGATCGACTAAAACTGTCAGTGTGTTTAGTTAATATTTAGAATTACATACCAAATAGACTTTGAAGGAATACAGGTAATGAAATCATCTTTTATGAATATAAATATCTATCTCAAGCAAGCAAACCTTTCAGTGTGATCATCTTTACCTGTAAAGATTTTCCTAAGAACTAGAAGGCCGCTCCTGAGAGGGGTGAACCAGCCCATCACTTCAGTGCTTAGTTTGCAACGTCCATATGGTGGCAAGCTGCAAATGGATATTTCTGCAGCTGAAATGTCTATCCCCTTGGCAGACTCGAGAGACACTGGTTCTGGCAGATTTAGACTTGTCTCTGGCTATTTAGCACAGTCGTATAGTTAATGGGCTGTTGGACAATTTCGTCAAACTTGCTATTTTCTGGTGACTCGTTTGTAATTCGGGGAAGGAGTGCACGGTTAGCCATTTGTGAATAATTGGAAATCCTCCTGAGATCTCAAGAAAAACACTTTCAATGTTAAATAGGGTTGATTCGCCTGTTTATTTAGGTATCCTAGATAGAATCTCAATACTGACCTTTGAATGCTCCATATATTTCTCCAAATTGGATTTTGCCTTTGTGTGTATGTCTGATGAGTTTTAAGAGGCCAAGGTCTTAATTACTGTTATTATGCCTAGTTTACCATACGATTATAGTCAATGTTAATTAAAATGGGGACTTTGCAAATGAAAAAGGCAGATCTACAGGATTTATGTGCTCGCATGTACATTTTCATGTGCATCCACAGGTATATAAAATATATATGAATATGAATATATATATGAATATGAATATATATATGAATATGAAACCTTTGTCATCGGCTGCATTTATATTTTACTTTTGATCAATTCCTGGACATCAAAATTCTTTACCAGCCTCAAACCAAAGTAAAACCTAACATATCCTTCAATTACTGTCCTAAATACAAATCCTCCATGATAAACCTATTTCCAGTATTAGGCTTGTGGAATAGAGCAGTGTCATTGCAGAGAGGTGATCTAGCTATCTATAGGACAAACCTCACTTGCTTTCACACTGCAATACCCTGGTACAACCACAGTCATTCTGTATGGACTGTTTGAAGTTGGTTGATAGTTTTACCATGAATTAGAAAGTTAAAACCTTCATCTGCCTCTAAGACTTGCATTATGATGCCAAGCTTTACAAACAGAAATGCATACAAATAGCACTGATAACAGTTTTAAGACACATGGCCCATACTGAATTCACAATGATATAACATTAGGAGATGTGTTGTCTCTTGATGAAGATGGTATGAACTACTTTCTTTTGTCTTCCTAAGCTTGTATAATGGGGGTCTGAAATACAGAGAGCATCATGTAAAGAGATAGATTTAATACATATTCACACAGAAAAATATGTGTTTGAGAGGGGTTGCCCAATGTCTGGGAAAACACAATTTATATTTTCAAACTGAGTTGTTTTAAAATTCTAGATGATCCCAGGATTCGTATTCTGTGTAGCACACCGGCATTTTGCTGTATTTTCCTCTCTCTATATAGTTTAATCTGTATTAAAGCACTGTGCTGTCACAACTTTCATAAATTATTACACAGCCAGCCAATAGAAATTACATAAATACTGCAAATATAATCATCTGTTCTTAGCAGAAAGTCTTAAAGGACTTTTAAAGTAGTTACAACACAAAGCGGTAATCCTTCTATTAAAACTTTCTTACCATGTTATAAGTTTGCCGTTATGCAACATTTTTCACTTTGTCAGCTGAAAACTGTTTTTCCAAAAGTAATCTAGACCTTGCTTTGCTGAGATGGAAATAAAGGGAAGTTTGTCTTGACTAAGTGCTCTGTTTTCCTGTGACTCTGAGCAAGCAGTAGTTAGAATGAAACATTGGAAACAACAGTAATTTACTAATCAGGAGAAAAATGGTTGTTACTGAAACATACCCTATGTTTACTGCAAAATTGATTTAAAGAGTGTTTTAAAATAATAGCTCAAGAAAAATAGGCTCACATTGGGCTCCAAATTCCGAATGAAACATTTGCATATGTATTATTAAGTGCCACAGAAAGGACTTTGCTCATTGAGCTCTCTTAAGGGCAGAGAAGATAGCAAGGAACATGTTGTTGAATTAATCTGCCTTTGGAAGTGTGAGGAGCACTGAGCTCCTGATTAGGCTTTTCATTGCCCTTGTGAAAGGCACTGAAGCAAAGAAAATGCTGGAAATAAACCTAAATTCTATGACACTTTCACCCAAGCCCTAGATTGTGCTTTTACTGGATTTTTAATGACCACAGTACTAAAATGTAATTAGCTTAAATTACCACTTGTACCCTCACAAAATAAAGAAGGGAAGAATTATCCACTGCTAGTGCTTTTCTTGGAACAAAATGGATTAAACATGGCTGTTAATCAGAAGTAAACTCAGGAACACAGACCACTATCCAGGAGAATGAATAGCTGAGGAATGAGATCAAGCAAAACTCTAAGGAAAGAGAAATAGTTCAGTGTATGCTCCTCTGCAAAGCTTGTGAAGAAAGGAGTAGCGGAAGCTTTAAACAGCATTGGCAGAGTGGAGCCTAAAGCAGTGTGCCATGCTGGCATGACACTGGGTTACAGCAGGGGTTTTGGGGGGAGGCAAGAACAGAGCTTGATTAATCCGTAGCATAAATTATTCACCCCTAGATCAGCAACAGATGATAAAATTTGAGTGCAAGAAGTACAGAAAGGGGAGATATGTTTATTCTGATACCTGTGAAGTGAGTTATATACAGGGGGATCTTCACTCTGACAGACCTGGCGATAGAGAAAAAAGAGTTGAAAGTTGTTGCCAGAAGCAATTCCAAAGAAAATTTTGTGTGGCAAACAGCAAAAGTTATCATGATTAGTCTTCTCCCTTTTTGCATTTATGTATGTCCTACTTTTATACCTGTATGTACTTCATGTAATAAATATTCAAAGATTGCTTTACAGTGGTTGCAGCCAAGTTAATGCTGGTTATTCCAGATGGAAAGATCATTGCATCTCAAGGTACTGTAACAAAAGACTTGGCAGTTCATAAGCAGTGTTCCTGCTGGGAGCAGGTGTCTTCAGTTTGACAAGATTGCACTTTATCCATGAGTGCTTGAAAGGCACTGTAGCTGGTAGCAGGTCAAACAGGTCTGAATTCTAAAAAAGAGTGTTGTAAGACTTTGGTAATGAGCTTGAAGTGGTGAACAATGACATGCAAAACTAATTACCTGTTTACTAACGTCACAATAATTCAGCCATTTGTCTTGACTGAAGCCATGCTGAGCCTCAGCTTTGTCTGCCAAGCCTGCTTTCCAGCCATTGAGTGATTGTATGTGAACTGTTTTGCTAGAAAGTGCCAAAAAAAAGGAGAAAAAAAAGGGCGGGAAAAGAGAATTCATTTACCTGCTACAACTGAGGTTTTAATTTACTGACCATGTAAGAGATTTAGGGATTAGATTTGCGAGGAATATTTCTGTGGGAGCAGTGTGTTTTCACTGAAGAGCACAAACTGGACACCCAGCAGAAGAGTTCATTATCTGAGTGCTAATGTTCACAGACAAATACGTAATGCATCATAGCTATTAGCAATGAAGTGCTGGCTGGCAGCATAAAATTAAATTACCTCCAGAAGTTTTACTGTTGAGATGTGGTTACCACACTTTGCAAAAGATCCAGGTTACAAACAGACATCCATGAGCAGGGGGCCTGTGTAGCTGTGATGGGTTTCTCGCTGGGAATTGCACACAAACTGCTTTCAGTTGACAAAACTATGTCTGACTGTGGGCTACAGTGGTTAGGGTTAGATCGGCAGCTTCATACAGTACTCTGACTTGGTGAACTCGACAGTTATCCCACTATAAAACAACAAAAAGTCATTTTGAAGAAGTTAAAAGAGAGCATAGAAGGCTGGCTTTTTTGTCTTGACTCGACAAACTCTTTGGCCACACTAGTTTATAATTCATAAATCAGAACTTTTGTGTCATTTGGTTGATCTGGATATCTGGATTCTTTGATTGTGCCAAGGGTTTAACCTTCTATAACACAGCGTACATTTAACCCTTGAAGTAAACTGTATGGATTCAGTCAGCAAATGTCAGCACAGCACTTTTCTATCTGCTTGGTTCCCCACCCCACTGAAATTAGGGATCTCTTTCCTGTGGGTTCTGTGGACATCAGGTCAAATGTTAATTTTGTCATGAATGGGAATGCTGTGTTATGGCCATTGAAAGTAAAACGATGGTTTACACTTAGGGCTAGCAACTGGGCAAAAATCACCAACTAGAGGCAAAGAAAATGTTTCATAGATAGGAAAATTTGACCTTGTTTGCCTAATGGGGTACTGAGGTATGTGTATCCAATGGGTGTATTCTGTCCCAGAGATGAAAACTCCTTTCTTCCTTGAATGGCAATAATTAAAAAGAGTATTTGAGGCTCAACAGCAGAACTAGGGGACTCTGGAGTGTTTTCCGTGATTTCTATTTCTACCCTTTCTTATTTGTAAAGACTTCATCCTTTACAAATCAGTCTCCTGAATTATTTAGCGTGTATTTTATGCAAATAGCTTATGAATACTGAACAAGGAAGCATTTCTCTCAGCTTATCCAAGTATAGCAGATAAGGTGTGTGATTTGGAAGTCGATTTTATAACAGCTGTCAGCACCTAAAGTTGGATTTAAATGAAAAGGCAAATACCTCATGATCCAGCTCACCCAGGCCTTCAGCTGGCATCAGTTCCATGAATATGTTTTTAGTACTGGCATTTCTAAGCTTCTTGAAATGCACTGTAAACATCTAGAAAGCTCCAAATCAGAGCAGTGCACTGCTCAGGACTCATCCAAACACAGTTTGGAGCAGACGCTGGAATTCCTCCATTTGCCTCCCCTGAGCAGCCCACTTTGGCTCATGGCTGTGGTGCATGTACAGTGAGAGTTCTGGGCTCTCTGCTGAGCTTGCTGCCTGTGCACTAAGGAAGTCAGTAGAGTTCTTGATTGGGGAAAGAGGGCTGTTCATGGGAATATTTTCTAATTGTTGTCAGGTATGATCAGAAATGTTAGTTGAACCAAGGTGGTGATGGTGTAGAGGGCGGTAACCTCACTCCTCATGCAGCTAGAAAAGGATGTCTGTGTATGGTTCAGTTTGCTAGGCAGAGTAGCAGAGCTCTGTATTGTTATTAGGTTTAGGGAAACTCAAACTGTGGTTACAAATCCTGAATGGGATTTTATGTATGACCCATTTTATTAATGGGATTTTATGTAATGACCCATTAACGGTCATTAAAATGGTGGTCTTTGTTCTTTTTTTTTCAGGTCGGTCTTGTTGAGATGGAAGATGGCATTCTGGTGTTGCAAGAGCTTTCTGAGCTGTGAATCACAGAGAGAGATTTAACTTCTATTTCACTCCTGACAAAGCTTTACTGGGTTTCAGGTGCCTTCCTGCTCTCTGTTTCTTTTTTGCTAGTACTATGGAGTTTCTGGTTGACTGTGCTGAAGTGCTCTCTGTTTAAGGTGGTCATTTTTCTGATACCATTGCTTGTCCTCATACACAGTCTCAGGAGACATGCCTTTTTCCTAGCATGGCACCTAATTAGTTTAATGGTGCTGCTAAAGAAATGTTCATCGAACCACAGGCTTGGGCCCAAGCAGAACGAGTTTCTGTTACACCCACAAATACCTGGGTCTTATGCCCATGAAAATAAGGGAAGGAGGAACAGTAAAGGCTTTTATTGCTCTAATTTTCTTTGAATTCCAAGTGAGCTATCTGCAGCCCTCTGTAGGACACCAATACATTATTTTACATTAAATCTTGGTTACGACTGTGCTGCTCAGACTGGAAATGGCATTTTCACATCCAAGAGGGGTCTGAGAAATGAGACTATTAAGAGCAACTTTCAGGAAGTGATCACTGTTGCTGTTGGAGATTTCACAGGTATTGTCTCCCCAATTTGGGGAAATTTACTTGTATGTCTTGAGTCTGCAGAATTTTCCTGGAAGTGAACCAACAACAGAATTCCTCGTGAGATTTCTCTTATATCCTGGCAAGCTCCTTTCCTGGAGTGTGTTTGCAGGCCCCACAGGAAGAAGCTGATGAGAACAGTAAGAAAGTCTCAGGAAAAATGAACATGTAAACTCTGAGATTAATTCTGGGGAAGACGTGGGTTAAGGTTAGGTTTTTAACCCAGTTCAGTCCTTCATACACTTATAATTCTGTCTAGAAAAGGGCCAAATAGGAGTCAGTTATCTGAAAGTGCAGGGGATATTCTGTTTAGGTTCAATGGACTTCAGATCTGTTTTAGTCTGCAGAATCACAGCTTAGCTGATAAGCTTTTTGCAAAATCTAAATGGTTTGCCTGTACCAGCTGTACTCCTCATCTCGGGCTTTGCAAAGACAGTTGAAATTTTTCCATATACTGCAGATCTGGTAAGAAATAGTTTCTGATGTTTCTGATTTGAGTGGGAGGCAGGAACTGAATGGTACACTAAAACACAATGCGTAATTTTCATCAGTGAAAAGTAGTGAGTCCTTCAGTTCTAGTGGGTAGTTAATAAGAGACCTAAGGATGTAAGTTATATGGATTGCTAGAATGGATGACTAAGTAAATATTCATAACAGCCTAACGTGAAACACATGTATGATTCTTATTTATTCTGTATGTACAGATTTAGCAAAGAGGTAAGGTAATAAGGGCTTACCTGAATTGATTGAATCTTGTTAAGGCTGATTCTAATGATGTGTATGGATAGAAGGGTAAAATATTCATAAAGGGGACCTTATGGAGTGGTCTTATCATGATTCAGGAGCATTTGCAGTACTTGTGCAATGCAGTTCAGAGGTGAGGTGTGTGACAGATTGTACCGTGGGAATGGCTGCTTTTACAGCAAAACAAAAAAATCTATCTGAAGAACAGATAAGGTCTAAGGTGTGTGCTGTAGTTAAGCTGTGTATCTTCTCAGTAATATGACAGGCAGTAATACTGTGTCTGTTTCACAGTTGTTGAACATCAGCCTCCCAGTTTGCATGGGGAATTATCTCTTGAAAACTCCTCTTAAGTCATCTGCAGCAAGGTTCAGGTGAGACACAGAAGAAAAATACTAGATCTGATACTGATCTGGAACCAATTCAAGTCAAAATTGCATGTCTTTCCATTGTTATACTTCTTGGATTGGACCCAAGTTTAAGGAAGTTGAGGGCATGAAATAAACTAGCATGATGATGTGGATCCCATTTTGAAGTTCACAACAAGCTGAAGAAAATTCAGTTCAGAAATATACCTGAAGGGTGTACATGCAAGTCTAAATTCCCACTCAAAGGACTTATTTAAGCAGATATGTTTTCTTTGAGAGGAAAAGACACTGAGCTAGCTTTATTTTTAGTGAGTCCAGATGAACCAATACTCAAGGCTTGTCTTTGGTAGCTGAAGATATTTGTAATTTGAGCCTGAATGATACTTGTGAAAATTGTCCTTTTTTTTTTTTCCTGTTCAACTGCATGAAACCCAACCCCTTAGCTTTGGGATGTTTGAAGCATGGAATAGGATCAAGTTGAGTGTACCTCTATTGACATCTCACAACTGCATAAATGTGCCTTGCGTTTACAGAGTGGCTGGTTAGTGGCATATAGTTATGGGGTTGGTCTGGGTTTGGCAGAAGAATCTGACCACCATGTCTTGTGCATTGAAGGAAGTACTACAAGGCAATAGACAAATTTCTTTTAGCTACTTCAGTTCCTTTTTTTCTGATATCATTACTAATGTATATTAAAATTATATCAGATCTGAGGAATGGAAATGACAGTCAGAGTATGATTTGAATGTTAATAGAGTTTTAGTTTTCTTTTCACTTTTCTTGCATAAGTGTTTTTTGCAAGTGAGGGAAGTGTGACCCTGCCGTTTGTTGTGCCTGTGTATTTTAAGACTTCTAACACATAACAAAACAAAAGAAGGTAGCTTTACTCCAGGTGTGAACATGAATTGCATTTACTGAATATTTTGAAAAGACAAGTTGAAACAGGAGGAAAAGGCATAAGGACACCAGAGACATTCTGACCAAGGAAGATAGGCTTAAGCTGAGATCTATCCTCGTACGCAGAGAACAGTGAGAAAGCAGTCTTGATTTTTCTTACCATCACAATACGTCAAGGGCACACTTGCCTCTTGATTTTACAGGCAATGTTGACGTGAGCAGAATATTATTAGACGGGAATATTATTAGCATGTATGTATTTCCAAATCTGATGTTTTACTTCTATTTATTTGGAAATCCAGTGCAGAATGCTGCATGTTTATTAGCAGCACAAGCTTATCGAGAGCCACAGTGTAATGGGCAGATCCTGTTTCTCAGAAGCTTTGTACACTAGAGGCAGAGACAATCCTTCATGAAGGAGGAAAGATGATGCAAAGCTGTCAGCTGTACATAAAAATTACCCCCAAATTGCAGAGAGCAGATGGCTGTTAATGGCAAGTGTTTTTAACACAGCTTTATTGTCCCATACTGGGACATTAACTTGTCTCTTTGTTTTTTAAAAAAAGTCACTTTGTAAAAATGGCACCTTGGCATGACTTGTATTTTTCCTCTTTGGTTTCCATGTCATGTTTCGTTCAGATAGGCTTGCCCAATTTTGTGCAGTTGATGTGCTCAGCAAACCATTAGTGTATATTCTTTCTGTTTCATACATTCTCGGCAATTAGTAACAAAAACCAACTATTTTTAAGGACTGCAATGAGTAATTGTTTTTCTTTATTGGACTGATTCTGACTGCAAAGTAAGAATACGTGCTGCCTGTTTCCACATGCTAAGCTGGTATTTACAGGACTAAATACACAACACCAAACTTGCTTGGACTAGCAAATGTGATAACAAAGGAAATAGAGAGAAAAATGCATATGGAACACCTCTAGCTTTTCTGTTTTGTTAACTGCAGGTTGAAAGCTAGCTTTTGGGTGATTAAACTTTTCATTTGGTTATTAAGTGATAGACATCTTGCTGAACCCAAGCATGCTGCTACAAGCACAGGAAGAGTGTTTATTTAAAGCAGACACAGAAGATTGCACAAAGACCCTTAAACAAAACACAAATGTCAGCAAAACGAAACAAAGTAATCATGCACAATTTAAGACAGAGGCAGGCAGTAAATTGATGACAGTTCCTGAATAATCCTTTAGAAAAGAGTCACCCGGTGAGTTGGGAAATCTGTTTGTTTGTTGCAGTTTCTTATCTTTTCCTGACAGGAAATCTAGGAAACCTCCCTGTAACAGCCAGTGAATTCACCATGAGCTGCGTGGATGGCTAAGCCACTCGCCTTGTGCTGGAGCTTTGTTCTGCCGTGGCTGCGCTGCAGAGGTGTTTTGTTCTTAGCTGTCATGAGCAGAGGAGCCTTGTAGAGACCTTGTGGGGTCACTGTGACACTGGGAACCAGATCCTCACCAGGATCTGCCCTTCCCTTACTGTAGGGGAAAGTCATCTAACCTTACAGTGATTTGATTTTCCTTCTGAGTGAAGGGGTGATGGCATTTTTTATGAGACCTGTGGATTTAGGAAAACTATGCAAATATCCAGTTGTATTTTTTTTTTTTTTGGGGGGGGGGGGGGGGTGGGGGGGCTTGGACCTGGGAAAAAACACATTACAGAACAG